>MSJI02000515.1:25811-66897 GCA_001931905.2 Cladosporium sp. IMV 00045 | reverse complement strand
GCAACGCTCTCCATTTGTTTCTCTGCTGTAGTTAGATCCGCCAAGACATCGTTCATGTCCGTCCGGTTGCACGTGTAGATGAAATAAAGAATTCGGTACGCAGTGAACTCATCGCGTCGGCCATTTAGACCCAACTTATACAGTGCCCGCAGTTGCGTCTGGCACTGATTGTACTCACCGAGGTCTCCTATCTCCAGGGCAATCCGAGCATGAGCTTCGTACACGCGCACAGTAAATTCGGTCTTGACATGCTGGACGGTCAGATCCTGGCGCAGCGATTTGAATTGGTCGCAAGCATAAGAGTACTTGTGCTCGGTCTTCCACTTCTTGCGCAGCAAAGCAAACATTTCCTCCAGGATGGGAACAGGTCGGACATCTTCGGGCTTCGGTGCAGACGTCAGGCGGAAGTAATTCTTCTCGAGCTTCTGGCAGGTGCCAATCACAGGGCCGGTGGGATTTTCCGAGGAAGCCGGGGTGTCGTCACGTGATCTGGACGGAGAGGATACTGGAGATATGTGACCAAAGCGCTGCCGCCGTCTCTCCAACGCATCGCTGTTCTTGCCGTGGGCTAGATCGTCCTGGAAAGACTTGGCCTTCTTCTGCTTTTTCTCCGAGTTCTTGCCTTTGCTGCCGGTGATGCGGTCCTCCAGACCACGCTTGTTCTTCTTCCAAGGGGGCGTCACTGGTTCACGATCCGGGATTTCGAGATCTGCGCTCTTGCGCTTCTTGCTAGCATCGATGGAAAGGGGGTGGGATGAGTAGCCGTTCATGTTAGTGAGGGGTGCGCTTTGCGCGGAGGCAGCGCGTTGGCGTTCTGCCATGATCAATTGCTGTGGTGTAGGGTACGTGCTCCAATCTATAGTGTCGAGTTGACCGGCTTCCTGTACCTTTGGCAGGAAAGAGATAAGGTATTCGCGCCACTCGGGGTCGGTGATGCCTTGTATCGCACTTTCAGGTGCGAATGCACGCTGAACCCAGTCTCTGATGGGCTGTGACCATGGAGACGCCGATTTCGCTTCTGAAGGTTGAGGCTCTGGCTTGCTTTGGGGTTCTCTTTTGAGCGTGTGGCGCGCTTGAACCGGCGTATACGCCGGTTGCATACGGGAAGCCATCAGGGTGAATAAAGGCGCGTGCGACGAAAGAGCGCTGCCCTCCGTGGGAAGTGAGGTCTGCGATGACACGTGAATCAGACTCGATCAGTCAACGTGACAAGTATGCTGCTTCTCTCAACAGAGCGTGGCGCGTGCAGATAGATGGCGCGGTATGGATGCGGTGTGTGTGAGAGTGGATGGTCTTGCAAAGGGAGAGGCAAGCGCGGTGTGATCTTACCAACCCGCCAAGCCGATGACTTATTAGCGGCATAACGTGACCTCAACTTCACTACGGAAGTCGTCGATGCCTTGCTGTTATCTACTCCCCTGGCCCAAGGCAAGTGGATCAGTGCAACGACTTAATACACCTATGGTACTTCTTTCACTATTGTTATAACAGCTTTGATCGGGCGGGCCGCAAGACCCGTGGCATACGAAGATCCGCATTCTCTAACGCCCTGTCCGGAGACCTGCATTTGCATCTGCCTTGACCCGGCTTCGACGATACCGGCTTCTAACTGGCAGTTTGGAACGCCTCGTCACGACACTACAGTCCAAATGTGTCTGAATGTTCCTTCGACAGCTAGATCTCACTACCGCGCTGCGGCCGTCGCTGTACGATGATGAGACATTACTATTCGTTCAAGACAACGTAGGCTTGTACGAAGGCAAATACAAGATCCCGAATTACCAGAACGGGCAAGCCTATTTGACGTCGCACAGAGTGTGCTACGTTGACAATGATGAGCCGAGAAAGTACTCTGTCGCTGTGGACCTCAAGCAAGTCGACAGAACCGAAGCTTACGCAGGATTCTTGAAGTCCAGCGCAAAGATCACACTATTCTCGAAGGTGCCAAAGCATGCATCGCAAGCCATCAAAAGCCCGCTCCCTCGATATGCTTCACCAGCAGATGCCCTGATCCAACCTTCCGGATCTCCATCGCGATCATATCCTTCGACGCCAGCACCGGCACGCGATATCAACGCCACCTGGATATGTCCGATATGTGGATTCTCTAATCCTGTCCCTCCCAATTTTGACCCGGCAACGGCAAATCAGCATACCAACTTGCCACCGTGTCAAGCTTGCGGCATTCCACCGCCCCTTGTGCACATGGTGAAAGCTGCTATTGCCGCGATGTCAAACAGGCCAAGTGGTCCATCTGCTGATCCAGCTCCGCTGCCGCAAAGTTCTATGGAAAACGAGAACTACTTCAATCAGGACTTGGCACCTGCCACTCCACCCAAGAGGAATGGAGGCAGCACCGTTTGCTCCAGATGTACTTTCGAGAACCATCCCTCATTAACGGCATGTGAGATGTGTGGTGCACCGCTAGCAGCAACTGGCGACAGGCGCTCGCAACTAATCAACGAAAGCGTCAAACGACCTGAATCGCCAGGCCCCACTCTGAACGATTCGATCTTTGGAAATGATAGCATCGAAACTATCAAATTCTCATTCCGAGCAGGCGGCGACAAAGTCTTCCATGAGCGCCTCAAAGGCGCCTTAGTCCAACGCAAATGGCTCCTCCAGAGCGCACCACCAGTCCCAACACCCATGAATCAGGGACACACCAACTCCACAGACCTTTCCAATCCTACACCAGGCCAAATCGCACCACCACCCCGAATCGTCGGCATCGCCGGCCTCGAACGCCGCGGCGCCCAACTACGCGCCAACAACCAAGCAGTGATCGGCAGCGCCTTCGAAGACCTCGAAGCGCTCATGACCTCCGCGAAAGAAGTGATAGCCATGGCCGAGCAATTTCGCGCACAATCCTCCTCCTCGGACTCCCTCACGCCCGAAGCACGCGCCTTGCTCAATGACTCCGCGTCCGCACTCGGCCTCACCACGACGAAGGACATGCTTGGCTCGGGCGCCACGTCAGAGAACCTCTACGTCACTGAGCTCGCGCGTAACCTCGCCGAGTTCCTCACCGACGACCGCCGTGGTGTGCTTCGCCGCGAAGGAGGCATCATCTCTCTCGTCGACTTGTGGGCCGTTTTCAACCGCACCCGTAATGGTATCGAGCTCGTTTCGCCAGCGGATTTCGAGAAAGCGGCTAAAATGTGGGAGACTTTGCAATTGCCCATTCGCCTGCGGAGGTTCAAGTCGGGGCTTTTAGTTGTGCAGGAGAGGAATCGGACGGATGAGAAGACGATCGCTTCTCTGCTGGCGTGGCTGCGGGAGTCGGTCAACTCTGCTGCGCAAGGCACTGGCGACCTCAGGTCCACATCTCAAGAGGCCGGCTTCGGCCGCGGCATCACGCCTCAGGAGACGGCTGAGCGGTTTGGCTGGAGCGTGGGCGTGGCGAGTGAGGAGCTCGAGATGGCGGAGGATGTTGGCGCCATCTGTCGTGATCAGTGTTTGGATGGTATCAGGTTCTGGGAGAATCACTTTACGCGGCTGGATGAGGCTGCACTGGAAACTAGGGCGGGCGATGCGCTTGGCAGCCTTGATATAACGGATGATTGAAGATGGGTATAAAACAAGAAGATTAAGAAGAAGAAAAGAAAGAGGTTCATCTAAAGAGGCAACGATTCACCATCTCATCTAAACGCGATTACAATTGCAGAATCTAGCTTTCGTACCATCGATCCAGGTCATCCTGCCGTACCTCCCAAGCCCAATGTAAGCATGTCTGACTAACGACCGGACTGATACCAGGTCTTTCGTCGTCCTCATCGTCGTCTTCGTCTTCCACAGTCCTGACGCCCGCGCGAGCATACTGCTTCAGCAGCGTCCTCTTCCATCTGCCTGTCTCGCCGACACATTTTCTCCATCGACTGACCTGCCTCTCATCATCATCGCACCTCCGACCTTGGAAGAACCGACAATACCATTGAAACCAACCCCTCACATCGTGCTCATGGCTAATCCACCCAGCAGCTTCCCATTCTTCGATAGTCTGCCCACAAGCCCTGTGGAACTTATTGATCTCCGCATCATACTCCGGATTCGTCAAATACTTTTCAACATTCAACCCACTGATCCATTTCTCTGGTAACTCTTTCCAATCGCCCTCAACGACTATGCCCAATTTCCTCGACTTCAAAGGTCGGAAATACGACCCGCCAAACACACCCTCACGCAGCATCTCTTCCGGGCTCTTGTTCGGCGTGAAACTCTCCAAGTCTTCGAAATGGAACACCGCGTTTGGTCCCCGCGTAGGCTCAGGCGCAACTGGCTTCCAATTCGACCATCCGCTTTGAATGTCGCCTACATCTTTGACCGGTACCAAAGGCTCCGTCTCTTCTTTGACGATCGATCCGAGTTTCTTCTCTTTCTTCGAAGCAGCAGAACGCGGTAGCGATACGGGCTTGATGTCCGGCTCATCGGTGTAGTTTGGTTTTGAAGGCGCGCTTGCTAATCGCGCTGATGTTCGAGAAGGTGCAGTATCTTGTTGTAAGCGTCGCTTCTTTGCGGGTGGTCTGGTGCCATTTGTGTCTTTTGTGCGAGTCTCGCGCTGCGGTCCTAAGGGTTTGATGTCGAGCTCAGCGAGGAGGGCTTGGTTTTTGGCGATTTTGGCGGCGCGTTGGGTTTCGTAGTCGTTCATGTCGACGGTCTATTAAAGATGGTCCTTCATGTGACAGTTTGTGGTCGCTAGCCTCTGCTGGCAGTCGTCGCGGTTGCCGTGTATCTTTCTTTAAAGAGGATAGGAAGCAGTTGTATTGATCTATGCTTCGTGCTCAGTCGCGATCTATGAACGAGACGCGATACGTTGCGCGGGTTGCGTTGTCGATCAGATCAACTCGACTGTCAATGACGTCGGTCGTGCTCGATCTCGACATTGACATCGACAGGGATTGGATCTCAGATCTTCACACCTCGCACTACTGTCACAACTTATTACCTTCTCCCTTCTACGACTAAATCTACCATCATCGCTCCATCGAGATGCCTACATCACTGAACATCAGCATGCGAACTGTGCCGCAGCGTATGCCGTTGATTTTCGAGGTTTGGCCATATGCTATAGTGACTATAGCTGACTGACATCAAGTGATCGCTCACTTACGAGTTCGATTTAGAAGAACAGTTGGCCAAACAGTAGGTCAGTAGTTGTTGCCTCATGTGTGAAAATGGAGGCAGAGAAGGTACCCTCTCAATGAGAAGGGGCGCCTTCTTTCCATAAACATCTCTTTATCCTCTACATTGACGTACAGACACTACCTTACGATCCAGTCTTGCAATAACACCATTTCAGAGTCGTCATTACTATTCCATCAAGACTCTACGATCGTTCGTCAATCGTCTGTTCGCCTTACAATCATTCGTGAAAAAATTTCACACCATAAAGATAGCGCAATGCCGGTAAACCTACCTACGCCATCACGACAGACTCCTGCTTCTTCATGCTAATGGCAAAGCAGAGAAACAAGCGCATAAGAAAACAAACGCCGCGCCGCAAAGATCACGAGAACGAAGACAGCAAATCTCAACACCACAACCCATATGAGACGTTCGAGCCAGATCCAGATCAAGAGCGAGGCTACCATGACCCATCGATCAGCATGAATCCCTTTATCACGCATCTCGATCCTACAGGCCTCTGGTATCCTCGACTAGCGGCTATTCGGCATTACGGCGATCTTTTGAGTCAATTAGACTTCCTTACAAATCGAAACGACTACCTCGAGCACATTATGGCAGAGGAGCGTCCGATCCAGAGCTTACATCCAGCACGCATGGGATTCAGGCGCCGGAATCACAGCCTGTTGAATTCAAGCACCTCGCAGGATCACGGGTCACGTTTGGCACATTCTCCGTGACTCTGCCGACTCGCGACCCCTTGAACCATGCATCTCCCACACAGGCAGCATATGCAGGGAGCCAGTTCTCCAATGAAGAGACCCAATATACACCGGCCAGCTCAGTCACCGCCCCACTGCGCTCACACTCCGAACCTCCATCTCCTTGTGCACCAGAGCACGCGCCGGTGCATGACCCGCGAACCCTGCCGATGCATTGCTTGAAAACTGAAAGGGACAGTCTGATGACATTTCGCTCTCAAGACGGCCCCAAAGAGGTTGATCTGGAAGTACGGCTGTCGAGCCGACGCCGGGTTGTACCACCACCCAATGATGAGAATGCCGTCCCTAGTGAGACAGACCAAAGGGCAAGATCGTGGCTGCAGGACGTGTTAGTTGAGCCACTGTTCAAATCGCGAGAGGTACATTGTGAGCTACCCGAGGTCCATTGTGAGCCACCCGGCCACGAGCCGGTATATGATGGAGACATCCATTATTAAAGCCGGACCAATCATTGGGAGCATTAGGGAAGCACATGCGCTGGGTGAACAGAAAGAACTTGAAGATGGATTGGTGGAAGTGTTGATATTACAACTCACTACTTCTCATTCAAAGAAACAATCGCTTGACGCTACTACTTCTGGTCTTCCTTGATCATCTTCGCCGCCTTCTCCGCAATACCATACAGGGAGGAGCTCAAGTGAGCCGAAAGCTGAATTGGCAGCACACTCGCATCCACGGCTCTCACGTTCTGAATACCATACACCTTCAATCTGTTGTCGACAACACCACCCAGCTCCTCCGTCATCATTCCGAGGGTAGCAATGTAGTGCCACACAGAGGTGAAAGTAGCCCTGATCCACTCCTCCCAGACCTCGTTAGACGCATTCGGAGGCACAACATCAAACCCCGGGAAAGTTTCCTTGGTGACGTGAGAGGAAAGCGGCTTGGTCTGGAAGACTTCGCGAGATTGCTTGGTGGCAGCGATCTGCACGTCCAAGTCGAACTGGTGGCCGAAGTAGGAGGGCTCGATCACCGGGTGGTCCCAAGAGGAGTTCGAAGTGATGTGTACGTAGCCTCTGGACAACACGATCAGATTCCAAAGGTCGATACCCACTTGTCCGGTAGCTGGCGAGGTCACGAAGAAGATCTCTGCTGCACCGGCTTCGTCCTTCCAAAGGTTGTGGACTTGGGCTTCAAGAATTTGGTGGGTCGCGGTGGCGTTCGTGACGATACCGTCAGCCTCCAAGCCTTGTGCATACTGACCGAGACCAGAAAGGATCTCCTTATACATGGTCCTGCTGCTGTTCTTGAAAAGGTGGTCGACATTAGCGAAAGAGATGGCGTTTGGCGGTCCAGAGCCGTCGAACTCAGTCGAAATCGGGTCGAGCCAGAGAGTGTTCTTCGTCTGTTCTTGCATGTTCTTGCCGACATTGGGGGAAGCCATCTTCAATGGCACATCCGCGGCAGCAAGAACCTTAGGGTCACCAACACCGGACAGCTCAAGGATTTGTGGGCTTTGAAGGGATCCAGCAGCAAGCAGAACCTCACGCTTGGTGGATGCGGTGTGTACCTTGCACTCAGGGCAGGCCTGGAAGCTCACACCCTCAGCGACCATGTCTTTACCCTCGCGCCAGTCGATAGAGATGACTCGGTGACCGGTCAGGATCTTGAAGTTGTCACGCTGCTTGACCTGCTCTTCAGCATAGACCGTGAACGGAGAAGAGCGGTTCTGATCCTGGGACGGTTCGAGCATGTTGGGAATGATGGTAGCACCGGTGGTGACACCAGCTGCGAAATCGGCAACCTTCTTCATTCCACCCCAGACCTTTAGAGAGGCTTCGATGGCCGACAGCTGGATGCCTCCGAACATGTTAGCCGGGAAGGAGACGTGCACCAGTCCTTCGTTGTAGCCATGCATTTCACTCTCGAACTCGGCGCCCTTCGCCACGTGTTCCTCAGTGGGCTCGTGGAAGTTCTCAATGTCGAGCATGATCTCATTCAGAGCATCCCAAGACCAGGAGTCGTCGCCAACCAAAGCAGGCAGCAGATCGTACTGGGTCTTGTCACCCTTGGTCCAGCTGGCGCCATTGATGCTACCACTGCCGCCCAACGTCTTGCCTGCTACCATCGCCAGACCGGTGTTGTTCTGTTCTTTGATTGGAGTCGATGTGAGATTGTAGTCCAGTTCGGAAGAAAATGCCTCTCCGTAGGTTCTGACATCGTTCACCCTAGGGTCGTCGTGGTCATCGTTGCCACCTTCAATGACCAATACTGAGATGTTGGGATCCTCAGAAAGTCGATTGGCGACGACCAACCCGGTGAGACCGCCCCCACAGACGATGTAGTCAAAAGTCTTGTTGGAGACAGTCTCGGGGCTGGTGATGATGCCACGACTACGGGTTTGTTGCTTGGTGTGAGGGAAAGCTGCTGATGGTGCAGCAGCGACCAAGGCCGGCAAGAGAGCGAAAGAGTGCTTCATGTTTGCTGATCGTGAAAGTTGTTGTTGTTGATGATGGACTGAAGGATTCGGTCGAAGTACCATCAACTTATAGGATACCTCACCCTCAGCCTTCTCACCACGTGAAGTAGGAACAACAAGACATTAATGCACTGCCTGCTTTGCCAACCTTCGGTATTCTTGGCCTGATACCAACGCATGCGGTGGATGCTAGTAATTAGCCAAAAGAAGCCACCGGCGAACGAGCACCAACTCGCTATCACAGGCGCATTCGTCATCTGTGCCGCCACGTTTGATGGAGAACTATCTTCAATGGCTACTTTGAAGGTGTGAGA
The DNA here is from genome assembly GCA_001931905.2 of Cladosporium sp. IMV 00045. NCBI lineage: Eukaryota > Fungi > Ascomycota > Dothideomycetes > Cladosporiales > Cladosporiaceae > Cladosporium > Cladosporium sp. IMV 00045. Next base: position 58,258 of record MSJI02000515.1, on the reverse strand, counting down.
GGAGGCCGTTGATAGCTAGCTCAACGCAGCCTATGACAGTAGGCTTCTTGGTCAAGACGGACGCTTTACGGTCGCTTTGGTACTACCTCTTCAAGAATCTCTCTAAAGTTTTATTCGCAGCTTGGCAGGGAACAGTGCGACCAACTGCAGCGAAGTAGTTGATGTCAAGACCACAGTGAGGTCTGACGTTCTTCGAACATGTCCTGGCTTGTCTTGAATCGCGGCGAATTCAAAGTGCTCTGCAATGCCCAATCAGATTAGATTTTCTACAATGTGTATACCGCACTGGTATATACACAATAATTAATGATTAATAATGTACCCAGCTCCTAGAAATGTTGTTGAATCCTAAAAGACTATGATCGGCATGCAAAGCTTTTGCCAAGTTCACTACGCTGCTTTTTCGGTCTTGTTCTTTGACCCTATCGCCCCGATTTCATCATGACGATATGTTCTCAACAGCATCTTCTTGGGCTGTATACGCGGACAGCGAGCTCCTCGGCGTGGGGTGCGATGCTTCATGAGCCAATCGCGAACGTCTATCAAAAGCACACTGTTGCTTGTGGCTTGTGAGAGAGCCTGCGCAGATCGCGACGACTTGAGGCGATTTGGGCACCCTGATGGCTGGACAAAACAATTTAAATTAGCCACACACAGCATCAAGAATGCCCAAACCGATACGCGTACAGCTAGGCTATAGAAGAAGTATTTGTCAGTGTCGTCCGTCGCAGAAGAATACCGCTTTAATGTGATTGCAATTTCTTATAGAGCACACGTACCATGTCGCAGTGAGAGCCAATCAGCGAATACTCAGCAAAGAAGAGGCCAGCAGTGTAATGACTTGCACACGTCCATCCATGTTGGAAGGCCCAAGCTGCCATCATCCTCATCTCGACGCTGCCACAACTCATGAAGAATCTTCCTCGATGTCTCATAGCCTTTCCATCCGGATTTTGAATTCGATTTCTTGAGCCAACTGTCAAGCGCTTGTCTTTGCTCTTGAGACATTGCTTCAGCGCCTGCAATGAACGCAGGCCACGCAGTTCCAGGTCCCGGCAAATCATGTTGTTCCAATGCTCTATCGAACGCATGGAGAGAATCGATGACTTGATTCACGCTCTCTTGGAGCATCAGCGGCTGAATACCCCTGATGCGGCGATAGAAGAAAATCACTAGCGCACCACTGAGCGCTCGTACCATATGCAAATGCGGCGTGGTGTTCGGTCCCTTTCTGGGAGGCCGAAAGCGAGTCCTAAAGGCGCAGACCGCGTTTTCGAGCCTCGAAGCTTTGGGCTGGACCATAGCAAAAGCTTCGGCATCATTTGTGTTGGCACCAGGATCTAGTCTGTCCAAGGCGTTGGCAAGCCTCGTAGTTTGTGAGACGAGCCGTAGCCACGTCTCCGGCACGCCGTAAATCTGCATACACATACCGTCTCGCTCAACTAAAGGGCTTGTCAGATGAAGATCAAGCTGTCCTTCAGAAGTAGCCTGAGGTGTTCGATGAGGTACGATGGGTGGTACCTGCAACGGTTCCAGGTATAGAAAGCTGTCCAGTATCATGTCATTGTTGGCTTCCTGGCTATGGATTGGCTTAGGAGGGAGAATTTCTTGTTCAGTGCTGGCTGAGGGCTGTGGACCCGTAAATTCAAGCAAATTGGCGATATGAAAGGTCTCTTGTAAAACATGGGTGCTTTCGGAGATGATACGCATCCAAGCGTAGACATTGTGGAGTAAGCGCGCTCTTCGAGAGATTATGGGCTTGACGAGACCGCGGCACCGTATTAGCCACTCCATTTGGGTCAGGTACTTTCGTACATCCTCGTGGTTTCCAGATAAGAGAGCTGTCGCAAGTATGGCACCTAAAGCCATGAGTTGATTCTTATATTTCGCCTTTCGTGGCAGTACGCACTCAACATCCAGACTGAGTCTCATGTGTTGCTTTGCTGCATTGTAGGTATCTTGTGACAACGATTTCCAGGCTTCAGCGGACTCAGCTTGCCTTTCGGCATTTCCAGGACTAAGCGAAAGATGGAGTGCTGAAGCTGCCATGATCGCATAGAAGTTGGCAAGAGAGGCATGCTTGATGTCACATTTATCGATAGCAAGGGTCGTGAGTTGGCTAAGTGTGAATATTGCCGACTCATAATTGAGGATTTTCCAGGCTGACTTTTCGTTGATAGGTAGAGAGCCCATCTGCGTGATGACCACGTTGCTGAAATGTTTTAGCAACAGCGGTGCTTGATCTACCATGTTCAGTTGCGGCCAAAGAAGGTCTTCGGTTGCTGTTGGAGTTGTGCGAAATTGCTCATTGATCTGGCCGGAAGCTACATTTCCATTTATGCCGTGATCTGGGACCTCGACGGCCGGCTTATATGCTTGAGATTCGTCGATCACAGCCGGGAAATCTGCGGATTGCTTCGAAAGATCGAAGTCCCAGTGGAAAAGGTCGCCCCATTGCATCGTATCGAGAGAGCTGGTCAAAAGATCGCCAAAGCTATCAGACCAGTCTATACTCGAATCATAGCTGTCGATATGCCCAATGTCATGGGAGTTGACGTGTGAAAGAGTTTCGAATTGTGGCTGACCAGCCACCTTAAAATTATTGACTGCACGCGGACTTGTGGAAGAAGTTGGTGCATTGAGGAACGCCGTCTGGTTACTGTGGCTTGCACGCTCACCCGAGTCGAAAACACCGAATGGGCCGACAGCATGATCGGAGTTAAGACTGTGCAAAGTCATCGAGGAATCTTCAATCTCGTCTAGAGCTGCTGATACTGTATGGGGTATGTCTCGCAACAAAGTAGTACTCATTGATTGTCGGGATCTTTCTGTATTCCCATGTCAATACTAAGATCCCCATTGAGAGGGGTCTGGTTGATCACGCACCGGTGTACAGGTGTCGCTTTGTATACGGGGCCGCCGTCTTGGCCGCTGTTGTCTCGTCCGCTTCGAAGGCATCGCGGCCGGTTGAGGTCAACCAGCGTAGTGGTGGCGCGAAATCGCATGTGAGGCCTGATCGTCGACATCGATCACACGTCGGTGTTTGCTGGTCGCACTTCAGGTGGCGTCTTCGGCATGAACCGCAACCGCCAAAGGAATGTGGGCGTTTTGGCCTCTTCGGCAGCATCTGCACTTGTATCCATGCGAGTACTGGTTCTACGTCTCGCCAGGACGTGATGTTACATGTATCTTTAATGGCGGGCGACGTGTTATCGGATCTGACGTTCTGGCCGTGGAAGCATTCCTGTTTCGGCTGGAGACATTGATGCCTGAGGCCAACGTTTAATCTCATCTTCGCACCAGACGGTATCGAGGTCGCGGTTGTTGCTATCGACGACTCCATATCTTCCAATAGCAGTGCCTAATAAGTAATCATATGTATATCACATTGGTTGACAATTGGGTGTGCCCCAAAGCACAGATGGGACAGAAAGCAGTGTGATGGCACGAAACAAAAACGTCCGTTGTTCTATTGAAGCGTGGTCTTGTTATTCGGAAGCTAATGGCATCTGTTCCAATGGCTGCCTGATATACTACATCTCCTAAGACTGCAATCAGGTGTAAAGCTTGGTGATTCTGCGGTTGTTCCACTCCCACGCAGTGACGTCGTCATATCGACACGGCGTGGCGGGCGTAATGAACTCCTTCAACGGCAACAGAGAAGCCGCACGGTTAGGCTTCGCAAAGTATGCGACAGAATACCTCTCGGGAATCTCAATAGTATCACCAGCCTTAATCGCAGGAGGGTAAGTGACGCGATGGCAAGCAGCCTTGAAAGTATCGTTCGTCAAGCGTTGCAAAGAGTCGCCAATGTTGAGGATGATGTCGGTCTTCGAGGTTGATTCGATACCACGGAAAGTGCCCAACTCTTCTTGATCTTCGACTTGCAATCCACCGACGGAGTCTTGGAAGAGCATGGTGATTGTGCCAAAGTCGGTGTGCTCTGCGATGCGAGTTGCGCTGCCGTCGGCAAGATCGGATGCCGGAATGGCGGGATAGTGCAATAGACGGAACTCGTTTTCGGCGCGGTTGTGGAGAGATCTCATGTGTTCTTCGTTCACGCCGAGGGCAATGGCGAGCGCTGACAAGAGCTCCAGTTCGGTCTTGAAAGCCATGTCGTAGAAGAATTCCATGAAGCCTCGGAAGCCAGGAAGGGATTCTTCCGGAACCCAAATGTTGTCGACAAGGTCGTCTGTCGCCGAGCCGAGATCAACCGTTTCCTGCATATGATTAGTATACGTTGAGGATCGTAACTTCGAGCATTTTCTCACCTTGATGTCACGGGTTTTGTTAGGACCTTTGCCCTTCTCGTATCCACTGATGTTCGCAACGTTCTCCTGACCGACATAGCTGTAACCACGGTTGGGGTTCGCTTGAGGCGGGTGTTTTGCCTTCATTTTCTCCTCCAAAGGTAGCTCAAAGAACTTCTTCGTCTAACTCGATGTCAGCATGACAATAAATAATAGTAACGGAAGTTTCTTGCGGTGAGCCTCACCATGTCAAACAGCTTGTGAACCTCCTCATCTGGAATGCTGTGGTTGGTGATCTTGACGCAACCTCGCATCTTCAACAAGCGAAGCAGTTCAGTGCAGAAGTGCTGTTTCTGCTCCTCTGTTCCAAAGAAGAGAGACATGTCGAGAGTGTATCCTTGTGAAGCCATGGTGATGATTTTACGGTTATGATATCAAGACAGACAGGGAGTTGACAAGAAGGAGAGAGCAGATCGTTGGGATCGTAATTGATGAGTGTTTTGTTTAATTGAATTCGTTCTTTCGAGAGCAATGGGACATTCTTATAGTCAGAAGCCGTCGGACTCTCTTGCTCTTGCTCAAAGCCATGATGTGTGATGATAGTGTAGTTGAGATAACGATCACGGAATCTCTTTCTTTGAGCAGTTGGTGGTGATCTGGACGGGTCAGAGGATAGAGAATCCGAGTCGGACTCTCCTGCTTTTTACATTTCTGGATTGGGAGGTGAGTCCGAAATAGGGTTAGGGTTGGAGTTGTGGGACAGCGCCTTGCTTGCTATCAGAATAGACTAGGTACTGTTTGGAACATCTTCGGAGCGGATTCGAACGATGAATAATGCTCGTTCATTCACATAGTTGATTCGATTAGCCAGATTCTAGGTCCTTGAGACTCGAGAAGTGTCTATTAGACCTTGTCTTCAATCTAGCCAGCCCACGACTGCCATAACCAACAGCCTTGTGCTCGTTGAATCTTCGGCCTAGAACATTTCGAAGCTTTATGAGACTTTCATTTGATGGCCCGTCGTTATCTCGTTATTAGGTCGAGCAAAATGGAATCAATTCTTAAGATATATTGTGAAGAGCAGAAGACGAAAAGGCGTGCAACTCTCATCACTTACCCGGCGTATCCTCGGGCGCTTGGGCAAAGCCGACGTCAAATCGCTCATAGAAAGTCTAGAAGAATTATTGACTCGACGAAGATCACCTTCAAACACGCAATGAGGCCAGCGCCTCTCCTAGGCCTCACAACAAGACCCTTCTCCAGACCACCACCTCGCCTGCCAACCCCACCAAGAACACGAGGGAAATACTCCCTAGTCTCCCGCCGCCGTGCCCTGATCAAAGCAAACATGACCCAACCGGACTACACGAACTGGTCGACGAGCGATCTCATAAAGCACATCCACCACCTCGAATCGCAAATCCCCCGCACAAACGACGACGACGCGCGAGCACCACCCTTCAAAAAGCCCAAAAAAGCGCCCAAACCCTTCGACGCCTCCCGCTACAACACGCGCCTGATCGCTCTTCGCTTCGCTTACCTCGGCGGCGCATACAATGGCTTCGAACACCACACGGGCAACAAGACGCCCCTGCCGACGATTGAGGAGGAGCTTTGGAAGGCGCTTCGGAAGACGAAATTGATTTTCCCCACTTTCAAGGAGGGCAGGGAGGAGGAGGTGTGCTGGGATGGTGTGGACTACAGTAAATGTGGCAGGACGGATCGCGGAGTCAGCGCGTTTGGGCAGGTCATTGGTGTGCGAGTGAGGAGTGCGAGGGGAGTGAAACCGAAGCCTAAGAAGGCGAAAGAGGCGGAAATTGGGAACGGGGATACTGCTATGGCTGATGCTACTGGTGGCGCCGTCGCTTCAGCGAAGGGCGAGAATGTCGGAGCAGAGGAACCAGCGCCGGAGGCTGAGTTCGATCCTGTGCAAGACGAGCTTCCCTACATGCACCTTTTGAACAAAGTGCTGCCAGCGGATATTCGCATTCTCGCATGGTGTCCCAATCCTCCTGAAGACTTCTCTGCGCGATTCAACTGCAAAGAGCGGCGGTATCGATACTTCTTCACGAACCCTGCCTATAGCCCTCTTCCCGGTAGCAGCAGCTCGGCGCCAGGCGAAGGGTGGCTGAACGTTGCTGCCATGCAAGAAGCAGCGAAAAAGTACGAAGGTCTGCACGATTTCCGTAACTTTTGCAAGATCGATGCGAGCAAGCAGATCACCAACTTTCAGCGTCGCATCTTCCACGCTGGTATCCATGCGGTTGGGCCCCACGAGGATCCCGCCAATCTGGCCAGTCAGACTGGACTAGTCAACGGAGTCACAGAGCAGGGCAGAGACGAGCGCGGCGTCGCGACACATGGCCCGCAGCTGTACTGGTTCGAGGTACGTGGTTCCGCTTTCCTTTGGCATCAAGTGCGCCACTTGATCGCAGTACTGTTCCTCGTTGGGCAAGGGTACGAAGCTCCATCCATTGTAGACCGGTTGCTTGACGTGAAAGAGAATCCGACAAGGCCAACGTACGAGATGGCCAGTGATGCGCCGCTCGTGTTGTGGGATTGTGTATTCCCAGACCCCGAGAAGCTGGGCCAGGCGGACCACGATGCTGAGGGAGCTCAGACTGGCTACGAGGATGGGCTGAATTGGATCTATATCGGTGACGGCCGTGGCGGACAGGACAAATCCAAGCGCAACACGGCTGGTGCCGAAGACGGTAAGTACGGCCGTGGCGGAGTCATGGAAGACCTCTGGGCGCTCTGGCGGAGACGTAAGATGGATGAGATCCTGGCAGGCAGCCTCATGAACGTGGTGGGCCAGCAAGGAAAGGCGGTCGAACTTCCAGTGTCTCCGCCTTCAGTGAAGAGTGACCGTCTATACGATGGCAGCGAGTTGCCCCGGACGATAGGCAAGTACATCCCGGTGATGCAGCGTGACCGAATGGAGGAGCCGGACGTCATGAATGCAAGATATGCAGCTCGCAAAGGCCTTGTCTACCCTCGGCCGACTGCGGAGGATACAGGTGCGGATGAGTAGATTAGAACATAGATTCGAAACGACATGAACGACCCCAATTTCTCACGTCTTGGGTTCGTACAAGCACGCCCTTGCACCTCTCCATACCTCTTCCAAAATCTCCCTCCGAGGCAGCGTACTCTGTGATTCAGACATGTTAGTGTGTTATCCAGGCGTCGTCTTGAAATCACGTTTTGAGGCACGCAAAACGAAACCAAAAGCAAACTCACCGGAAACACAACCACAGCGCCCTCCTCTCCCTCAACGACAATACACAAATAAAACCTCACCTCAAACCCCCTAAAAGCCTCATGAATGAAAACATCCTGCACCGCACTCGCAGAAATGAAGCGCGTACTCCCGCCCCAGAGAAAACTGCTCCCCGCAGTAGCAGTCTGCACGCCCAAACCTCTGATGACGAGCAGGGATTCGGAAGAGTAGCCTTTCCTGAGAACGAGCCACAGGACCAAGCCGTAGGCGCAGACGCGGATGGTGGGTGAGATGGCGCTGGCGTGGCGGAGGGCTGGGAGGGTGGGTTGCAGGTGGATGGGGAGGGAGTATGCGGTGTTCGCGGCGAGGTGTTGGTATTCGAGGAGGAGGGCGAGGAGGGTGAGGAAGCCGGCTGATAGACGGATTAGGATCAGGAAGGCGTTGCGCAGGTGGGCGGCCAGTGTTGTTGGTGGAGAGCGCGTGGAGACCGTGTAGAGGACTGTGGTAGAGGTTGGACGTTTGATTGTGAGCATTTTTGAGATTCCAGAGCAGCTTGCCTTATCCTGCTGTCGGATGTTGGTGTTGATCACGAATGCAGGACAGTATATCTGTGGGATGTTGAACGGCCAGACGCTTTTGTGAGGATGCTCCAAAGTCCGCGCGCTGTCTGCCGGCGTCGAACCTCAACTGGCAAGCGAGCGGCGACACAGAGTGGTCGTCCTATAAACAGGAATCAAAACCAATTGAATTGAGTTTGAGCAGAAGCAGTCAATGTACTAAAGCGAAAGCATTATTGGGTCCTGTAAAGGTATCTAAGAAGTCTTGATACCGTACCGCTGTTGGTGTCCCCAATTAGGCAAACCGCGAAGTCAACCTCACAGCAAAAACTGACAATCTACTAGCGCGCGCTCAAATCCAGCCAATGAGAAGACGGGGGTTGAAATCACATCACTTCCGACTCGATTCGCGAATAGAACAAGCCGTAAATCATGCGCAACGCATACAATGTAACAATATCGATGCCACTATATTCTCCAGATCATTATTGCACCCATTCTGGATCCTGATATGCCTCAACTTGAGCAATGTGGCCATCACGCGGCGGCTCACTCGAAACACTGCAATGGATGGGAAGTAGAGATGGGATTAATATGGAGTACTTTGAGTCATCACTGCATACATAAACGTTTCAAAACATTCTGTCGTGAGAGAGCCACTGTCAGCTTCTCTCTTGTCGTGGCCAATCCTCAGACCAACAACGGAGCCCATCGAGAACGTGCTATTCTATCCGACTCAAGTAGGACTTTGCCTCCTCCTCCAAAAGGCCCATCTTCGCGCCAAGGCATTTGCCTTGCTTTTTCCTCTCCTGTCTCCGTCGTATACTGGAGTTTCCCTCTGCAGTAGAAAACATGCGCAAATTTCCTCCCCGCATCCAGTAAAAGATGGCGCTTGGCCTCCGAACTCATCATAACCGAAATCAGGTTTGCGCGGCGTGCGTCCTTCTCGGTTGTCGGGCTTGGTGCTCAATTGCAAGCGACCAGTAGTCGTATGTTTTTGTATGCCTCTCATCGGCAGATTGTTGCAATAATAGGATCTTGCCTCCCGGGCGGGCTTTTTCCCTGCTCAGTCAACAGGCACGACCTCACTGATAGCCACGACGGAGCCACCTTTGTTGACAGCATCCAAGCTGACAATCGAAGGCTCGCCCGCAACCACACGCGCAGCCTCAAGGCTGACCATCTGCAACGAGTCCATGCATTTGAGCATTTCTTCCACCCACTTCTCCTCCTCGACTTTCATGCGCATTTGCTGTTTGGCCATTTTGCTGCGCTTGACTTTCATGCCTGGCGTGCCGCCCATGGGAGCCAGGACGGGAGAAATGCTAGGGGAGGAAACGACGCTCAGAGCCCCCTCGTTTGCTGGTGTGGTGGGTGCGGAGAGGATGGCGTCGAGCTCGAGGCATTGGTGGATGAGTTCTTCGATGCCGTTGCGGGTCATGGCGGCTTTGGGAGCGACGAGTTCGAAGTAGTCTTCGCCCCAGAGTGGGTCGGCTGCAAGGGCTGCGCGCAAGCTGTCCAGGAAGAAGATGAAGCTGGGGAGAGTTGGGCCGTCGAGAGTGAATGGGTAGTGGACGTCGCTGAGTAGGCAAGCGGCATAGAGAAGGCGGATGGTGAATTCGGAGTCCAGAGAGTGAGCGACTACGCAACCTGGGCATCCACGTGTGTAGGACCAGTCACGCTCGCGGTCAAGGAAGCATTGTAGCCAGAGGAAAGCGGCTCTGGCGGAGGCGGTGTACGCGAATTCGTGATCGGCCGGATTATTTGATCGAGTGAAGTGGTAAGCAGTTGATTCGGCTTTGTCGAAGAGCTCGATGATGGGAACAAGAAGGGCGTGAATGATGTCGCGGTTGAGTATGTATTGTGATGCTAATGAAGGATCGTCGTGTTGGTCGCAGAAGCTGGATTGAGATGTCAGGATTGAACAGGTCTTCAATTGAAGGGTGAACGAACTCGTAAAGATAATGTTCTGCAAGGTGGTCACGCAAGATGGTGAAACCGCCGCTCTGAGCGAGGCTCTCCACGTCTTCCGTCTTCAGGTCGAATGGAGAGCCATGGGGTAATGAACCAGTCATCTGGACAGGAACGGCAGCGGGCATGGCCTGTTCGGCGTCGTCTCCAGTGGGGTGAATAGTGACGGCGGGCGTGGCAGCAGCAGTAGCAGCGCCTGCTCTTCGGTCCATCCTCGATCAGATCGAGGGCATTCCCTCTATATCTATACCAACGCGGTCTGAGGGCGAAGTACGCCCGAACAAGGCACCCTCCACCGAATGCACTTGGCGCGGCGACCGGGTTTGCGTGGATCAAAGGGTCCTTCCCTTCCTTGACCGATCGCTTCGCCCCGGCTCGTAGAACCTAGATTGCACGTAAGGGTACCTAGTTCCGAAACGCGTCGCAAGGGTAGGAGTAGTGGTAGCGAGGTTGAAGCGAGAAAGCAGACGAGCAAACGGGCGAGAATAATGAACAGGTCTAGTGGTGAAAGTAGGGCGGCCGGCCTGGGGCGTAGAGAGCTCTCTCTATCTGTTGCTGCTGTTACTTCTTGCCCCCTCCTACCTTACCTCAAAATGATGCTAGTCAGGCTGCAGACCAGAGGTCGCCGGCGCTAGACATGGACGCAATTAGCACAAGCGCATATGATTGCAGTGGTAAGCTTGATAGCGCGCGCGTCAATAAAGGCTCTCAGGCGGCGCGGGCGCAGGACAACGGCAAACACGTGCTGAGGAGTTGCTGCTGAGCCATGGTCACACGCACTGTCAAGTAGACGCCTGGGCCAGTGGTGCGCGGCATAGTAGTAGTTAGTATACAGGAGGAGTAGGGCGAGCGTCTCGGCTTACAGGCCAGCTGATCCGGAGCACTCCGGCCCGTGGCGACTACCTTTACTACTGTAGCAGATTACAACCGGGTCCGGAAGAAGAGCAGCATACCACATGCATTATTTGGAGAATGTGCTTCTTGGTGCTATCGTGACATATAGCGGTACTTCCAAGCAGCAGCAGCGAATACAACAAGACATCAGCAGCAGCAACACAAACAACATGTGAAGATGACCTTCATGACCAGGTGGCGGCCGTTAAAGGCGCTATCTCGGTGCTTTGCTCAAAGTCACGCAAGCAACAAACGAATGGAGACAGTGTGCCATGGAGAAAATTGGGTTTCTCTCGGAGGGAAGTGGAGGAGAGTTGTGCTTAGAACGTTTCTGGAATACCACCGAGTGGGTCGTCAGGCTCGACCTGGCCAGATGGAGGAAATGACTATTATGATTTGCCCCCGGGACAGCATCCGCGAGCCGCGTAGATTTGCAAAGAAAAATCTTGGAGCGGTAGGCGACGTTTCTGATTGACCGGAAGGCTGATTGACTCTCGGCGGACTCTCGCTGGCGGCGCGCATCACCACTCTCGGGCCTCTCCCGTTAGCGATATTGGACGAGACGAAGAAGCGGTGGAAGGATTTTGGTCGATTTCTGTGCAGAGAGTTTATCGGCATCCGAGGGCTTTGGGAGCACACCACACCTGTAACTTGCCGCGTGGTTGGTACGGGCGACACTCTATCAGCCGCAGGGTCTTTGGATACATGCCTTACATACAACAGATATACGTCGTGTACAACCACAGGCACGCATGCCCATCACCCGTAATGTGTCTCATGCCCGTCCTTCACCGCATCCAACGCCTGTCAAACAAGCAACCCCAGTCGTTCTCCTTGGATGCAGCAGCGAGCAGGCGACTCTCAGCCTGGCACATGACTTATACACGCAGCGTCTAGACCGCTCGTGAAACCCGCTGCGTTGTCGGGACATCCGATCAGCAGGTCCGCCTGGCTGGGATACCTACTGTAGAACAATAATAATAACGATAGGAGACCAGCGCGCCTATTGGCAAAAGTCCGGCGTATTCGGACACCTGAGCCACCGCCGGCCGGCCAGGCAGACGACGAGACAGACGGCATACCTCTCCACCGTCGGATTTCAAGATGCACAAGGAATCAGCCTGCCATCTCGACCTCTTCATGCTCGTCCAGATTAGAATGCCAGATTGATTATTGGAGGTCTAGAATGTCATGCTAAGAATTGATCGCTCTAGCTTAGCCCTCTCCGCGGAGCCCAGCACAGCCAGTGGTGCAACTTCTCAAGCCTCGGTGGTTCGCTGTCAGCCTGTCGTGTGTGTTCTTTCTCCAGTCGTTTCCCCCACGATGTCCTGCTCTCCACGCCGAGCAAAACGTGTCGCATACATGTACCCAGTTGCATACCAACATGCGTTATGCAGAGCGGCACAAATAGACGCCACGCGCCGCCACTCGCTGGACCACGTTTCTGCACCAATGGGAAACTTCGCCAATCGCCGCTGCGGTCATGCTCAAATTTCCCACAGAGCCGGAAGCGAGTCGGCTGAATTGATTAGCGGACATGGGCTGGAGCGAATTGGACTTGAGATTGGCTTGGTCGACGGTTTCGACTTGTGTTTCCTGTGTGATAAGGCGAGGGGAGCGGTAGGTTCACGACATTTGGGGAGCTTGCTCGAGCGTGGTGTCTTGCGCAGGGTGCGCGGTGACTTCTCCGAAACAAGATATTGACCATGGCATCAGTATAGTACAGCAGTATATGCCTTACCGTGTGGCTAAATGGTAAGACTGCCCATTATACAGCTGGCAAAAGAAGACGTTCCAAATCCGTCCACCGTATAGGCGCCGCTATAGCTGAGCCAGCCAGCGGATTGCATCCCTACTCGCGGTGTGATAGCGGCTTGCAGCTGGAATGGCTGCCACGCAGCTATAAAGTCTGGTAGCGAAGCGAGTGAATCCTACCGTAACACTCGTGTCTTGTTATGGCCTCGTGCTATTGGAGAGGATGAAAGCAAACCCCTGGAAGGATCAGCAGTCAGCTGAGATGCCGGCATAACGGCTATACCGTTGTTGCATGGACGACATGGATGAGCACGTTCTGTTACAGCTTCGGCATGTATTGATTACCAATATCAATTAGAAGCTCAATCTGAATCACAGGGCCCAGGTGTCACCACCACGAACCCTTGCAGATGGCTTTTCAACCCAAGTTCAATATTCACGAAACCGGTTCACGGTTCTCCAAAACGATTAAAGCAATGGATCTATTGCTCGACACCGACACCTTCATTCCGCCGTGACGATCAGTGAACAAGGAAGAATGGAAACTCATCTATCCGAAATTGTAGCATGTTCGCAATAGCCGTGAACAAATGACCAGCTTCCATCGTACATTGTGTTGGGAAAGGCCTGCTTCACATAAAAGGGACTCCTCAGACATTTCTGTTACATGAATTTACCCAACAGCCTCTTTGCATAGCATTGAAACGCTGCGTTGCGAGCAAAGAATCATGCTTCTCCCATGGGTACATATGAGATCTCGTCGTAAGGTAAATACTTTCATACGATGGGGGTCTACAGTCCTTTCCCGATCCTGATAATATACCGAAATCTTCTCCCTGCCCTTACTGCCTCAATAAAGATAGGAAGACCTTCTCGCACACTCAGAGTAAGGGCCATACGATCCTCCCGCCCTGCAATTCGCAATCATTACCCAAACCCATCAAATCACCCAGACCTGACCCTTCCCAACGCCCTCTTCCAACTCTTAACCTTCCCAGTCATAGACCCCGTAAAACTCTCTGAGCGCGAATGCACTCTCTCCCTAGGAACATCCGGTGCCTCCGCAACATCAACATCAACTCCCGACCCAGAAGCAGACCCATCGCCCGCGCCCGCGCTCGCGCTCGCGCCCGAACTCGCATCCATCTCCGCCTCGACCTCCCCCGCCCAAACCGCCTGCGAACCCGCACTCTCCCTCCTCCCCTGCGCCACGCCCATGAGACAGCTCCTTACGCGCTGCTTCTCCTCCTTCGCACTCCCCATGACCAACCCCGGAACGTCCTCTCCATCATCCCAAGCCCGTCCCGCGCAGCAGAGTTTCCGCCCCACGCCACCGCCCTCGAGCGCGACCTGCACGCAATCGCGGATCTGCTGCGCGGTGGGGCGGAGCGTGGCGTTCTGCGCCATCATGCGCTTGCACAGGCGCAGGAGCTCCGGGACGCAGCGGAAAACGGGTTCCGGGCGCCGTGTGCTTTCGGCGCGCAGGTGGGAGAGCCAGGCGTCGAGGCGGGAGGGGTCGAGGGCGTGGAAGGAGGCGTCGGGGCGGGCTTTGTGGGCACGGGTGCGTGGTGGGCTGCTGCCGCTGTTGGTGCTGATGCTGGTGCTGTAGATTGAGAGGTTGGAGCTGGCGAGGGTGGTTGGTGAGGAGGCGGTGTTGGTGCATTGCGAGCGGTATTTGACGAAGTCGGTGGTTTTGCCGCGGAGGAGGAAGGTGAGGAGGTCGAGGTAGACGCAGGCGAGGGAGAAGATGTCGGACATTTCGGGCGTGGCGGTGGGGAGGTCGCGGAGGGTGGATGGGTCGAGCGTGGTCGGTCTGGGCAGGATGCGGGGGGTGATGGTGCTGGTGGGTGATGGAGGTGGTTGTTGTTTGGGCGATGATGGCGCGAATGAGGGGATCGGAGAGGGGAGATGTCTTGAGAAGTTGCGGAAACCGGTGGATGGACGCGATATGGTAAAGGGAGATATGGTTGATGCTAACGAGGTGAGGCTGTTGCTGCGGCCTGAGTGCGTGAATGTTGGTGAGGCTGGAGTCGTATTTGCGGTAAGGCTGTTACTGCGCGTGCTGCTGTTGGTCGATGTCGACGAGTTGGAGGAAGAAGAGCTGACACCACTACTCATCTTTCTGATCTTCGAAAGAGCGCCCATGCTGCTAAGGGGAGGGCTGGTGACAAAGGTAGGTAGCTCGCGGCAGATCTGAGACTCTGGAGCAGCATAGTCATAAGCCTCCGACTTGCTTCTTTTCTTGCCGTGCTGAAAAGTGCGTAAGCTACCGACTTCGGCATATGCTATGTGATTGTTGTGGTCAATGAGGATGTTCGATGGCTGGATAGCAGTGTGTGCTGTTCCGCGGCCATGCAGAAACGCCAAAGCATCTGCCAGGCAGTGCATCCATTCGAGAAGCAGGGCCGGCCGCTCGTGCGTAGGTATTCGAATGAATTGCATTGGGGTGCGGTGGTCGATGAAGGTCTTGAGAGTATGCTCAGCAACGAAGTCGGAAAGCACATATCCAGAGTCCTCAGATGTATAAGAAGCCCAGGTACTCGCGATGTGCTCATGGCGGAAGCACTGGGCTTTCTTCACATCTTTGAGGAAGGTCTCATGGTGGCTCAACCCAGTCTCCTTTTCAGTCAACTCGAACTTTCGCCGGACGAATATCTCTTCAGGCCGACCGGGAAAATGGACTCGATCCCATGACTGCAAACTGACAGCTGGTGGTAGCGTGTTGACGTACTCCATCGGGATGTGCTCCTTCGGTCCATAGTCGATGTGCGCCCCTCGTTGCAGTTCTCGCAACAGGTAAACGAACTGTGTGTCGTAGAATTTCTTGTTCAGGGCTTCATCTTCGTCATAGGCCAGCTCCAGGCTGTGCACGTTCTCCAGTGGAATAGGCAAGTCATCGTCATCCCAAGAATCATCAATGCATCCAAAGATTTGATCTGGCACGCCGATCTCTGTGAGGATCAAGAACAATCGCTTTCCTCGTTCGAGAATCCATTCCATATAGGTATCATCTGTCAAACCCTCACCAAACGCAAGTGGTCGATCGAGGAACTGGCGCTCCTCTCCACGCAACTTCGACACCACAAAAGCTCGAGTGACTTTTGCATTGATGCGGTCGTCAGTCCACCAGAGCTGCTTGAGCGCGGCGTGGGGTGTGACGAGGGAAGGGCCGCCATAACCGTAAATGTAGGCGTTCAGAGCTACTTGACCAGCAGTGAGCGGGACCTGGGCGAAACTGCGCGTGCCCATCGTCTCGAAGCAGCAAACAAGGACCCCTGTGTCACAAGAGGTCGTACACAAGGCAAACGATGTTTGGCCGGTCGACTCTGCTGGGCGCGTGGTTTGTCTGAGACTGAAACTAGTTGTTCGACGTGTGCTGGGGGGAAGGGTGTTGTGGATCTGTGCGGAGAGGAAAGGGAATGAAGAGGAGTGCTATGTGGAGCGCGAAGCAACGTGGTGATGCGGATGCGGTGCGGTGGAGCGTTGCAACGGTGTCAAAGGGGTCGTGGAGGAGGTCGATGTCGCGTGGCGCTCAGAAAGCAAGGAAGAACAAAGCAGCAAGCGTTGCATGGCAGAGGGAAAAGACGACGGTCGGGGCCTGACTGTAAAGGATCTGGATCCCTACCCACCCGGGCGTACCACATGCTGGGAGCAGCACGTTATGGAACGGCTACCGGGCTCTCCTCGTTGAGCGTCTTTGAATCGCCCGCTCAGGATGCAGCCATGGATTGATGCAAAGCAAAATGCACCACGAGGGAGGTCGGCT
Source organism: Cladosporium sp. IMV 00045 (assembly GCA_001931905.2). Lineage (NCBI taxonomy): Eukaryota > Fungi > Ascomycota > Dothideomycetes > Cladosporiales > Cladosporiaceae > Cladosporium > Cladosporium sp. IMV 00045. The sequence goes on along the minus strand of MSJI02000515.1, from coordinate 41,842 downwards.
TCGGAAAGGCTGCAATGTATGGTGGTACACCGAGGCTGCGGCTGCATGTATTTACATGCGAGCTGTCGCAAGCAGACTTGACGAGGTGCCACTATCGTCACACAGAGCGCGGGCTGTGCCACGACCTCCGTCCTCGAAGAGCCGGGCATTTCATTTTCCGTGGGCCCTCAGTGGTGGGCTGTCAGCGCCTATGTGTGCTGTTGGAGATTACTGTCCAGATGTTATGGCCCTATGAGATTGACTGAATCGCCAGGGTTGACCATGCCTGAGGTGAGATGAAATGATTTGCTTTGCAAGCAAGTGTGCCTTACCTTATCAACCGACGCTCGCTTATCGCCTATACCCGTCGGCATCGGCAAAAAAATGCAGCATGGCAAGACGATCGGACTTGTTCGTTAGTCGACTCCTCTGCTTCTCACCGATTCGACAAACCTCTGTGAAGTACATACTCTTTCCACGGTGCGGAAGCGGGCAAATTGCTTCCTGGCCGCGCATGCAGGCGGATGAGGCGTGACACCACCTGAGAAGCGGTGTGGTTGGACAATATAGCAAAGATGGTGGGCGGTAAAACTGCGCGGTTAGGCGCAGTGAAGGCTGAGTAAATAAAAACAAGCGCTCAGTTCCGAAAGTGAGCGAAATGCATCGTCGGTCTGCATCGCTGCCCTAATCTTAGCATTCGTCTATTGCGCTTCTCACTCATCTGTCAAACTCTTCAGCCGGTCGAACACCCTCCTCAGGGGGATACAAGCTCCCTTGCTCATGATCGTCGCTCCGTCCGGCTCCACCTTCTCCTCCTGATCGCTGCGCTGCAGAATGCACTCGACCCGATCCAAAGCCGTGCGCAACAGCTTCGGACCTTCAGGACGCACATAAAGCCACCTCACTTCATCTCGTACCGCGTCCAAACCCGGCAACTGTGCATCCTTCTTGACAGCGTCAACAGCCGAGATCAGGAATCCGCTCGATCGCAAAAACGTCCGCTCGTTGTACAGAGCACTGGGTCGCTTACTCGACTCGAGGCCAGCCAATGGCTCGTAGCCGGCCTCGTTAAAGTAGGGCTCGCGCACGAGCACAAGACCCAGCAAGGATACGATGACTTGTAGGAGTGTGCTTTTCGCTGCGTTCCAACCTTCGACTTTATTTCCTTCCCATGTCCCCAGTAAGCTCAAGCAGATCTTACCGTCCTCGTAAAGGTTAGGATTGACCCTTCCAGCACCTCCCAACCCACTCTCGCCGGTCCAAGAATGGAAGAACGCCTGAGGTGGCGCGTGTGGATAGTCGGTGGGCAGGTAGAAGTCCATGATGAACGGCGCTGATGCGTAAGGGGTATCTTCCGGTCCTACGAAGAGGACCCGGAATAGATCGAGGCGAGATTCCCAAGTGCGAATATAAACACCTTCGGGAATTGCACCATGAGATTGCAAGATCTTGTGCTCCTTCTGTGCGCGCTTCATATGCGAAGGGCTGCTCGAGGATGGCTGGTCACCATAATGGTGGTCTTCGGGAACAGGAGTGTCCAGGATGGCGTACGCGCCGAGGGTGTTTGTGGCATCGATTGCCTGTCCAGAGTGTGCATCAGGCTGCGCTTGTTGGGCTTTTGTTACTGGCTTCTGATCTTCTGAGTCCGGCGAGTCGTCTTCCATCTCGTCTTGATCATTATCCGACTCCCAATCATCATCCTCTACCTCATCGATGTCCATCGGCTCGCCGTTTTCGTCCACATACGTGACTTGCAATTCTTCGTCTCCGCTCTCCCATTCTTCATCCTCATCTGATCCACTGAGCTCTGAATCCTCTTCCATTTCCTCAGCTTCACCAGCGAGACCCTCCAATCCATCAGTGCCATCCGACCTAATTGCCACAAACACTTCCTCGCGCTTCAGGGCCACATCCTTGACCTCGTCAGCGGCAGCGAAGCGGATCAGCAGTCGCCCATCGAGCCAAGTATCCACCACCTCGCCAAACCAGCAACCGTCTGAAGGATTCGATGTCATCTTCGAATATGCCTCAGCAGACGTGATGAGCACAATGTCACCGCGGCGAACGTTTAGCTCAGCCGGGCACTCCACGTCGTACAAGCTCAGCTCTTCAGTAGTGCCATCAGCGACGGTCACGACATTCTGAACCAGCTCTCTCGTAACAGCCGCGGGATCAGAAGCATCGGGCTCAGTCTTAGTATACGCTACCTTCGCTGCCGTACACCACCTGATAGCTGCCATTCGCTCATCAGGTTTAACGCACTGAATGACGCCTACCTTGGCCGGGCTATAGAGCGCAGTCTCATCAGGCCTAGACGTTACAGCGAGCGAATGTGCGATCTCACCGGGCCATGCTGCATGCGCATCGTCGATAGCAGCATCCGGGATCAGATCCACCGCTCGCTCTTGTGTAATCGTGAGATCCTGCCACTGAACAGTGACTTCAGCAGATACGTTTGTGATCTCAAATACGTTCATATCATAGCCGAGCGTGTCTTGTCGAGGAATCCGAGCGACTTTGCCGTGCGGAGTGGTGCCGTCATATTTCGCCTCAGCCGCAGCCAGGTCGCGAAAGCGGACACGCAGGCTAATGCTAGTCTCAATCTCAGAGTTTGAGACTGTCATCTCATGGCTAGCATTTGTTGGTCTCCGACTTCTGTCAAAGACGCGAAAGTCCAGTGACTCCAGCTCGTCACGTTCAAGCACTCTAGGCGGCTCGCTCAAAGCCTGGCTGCCGACTAATCTAGCCTGTAACCACGCAACTTCAATTGTAGTGGCTCTAGTGGAGACCACTGAGCCTATAGGTGGCGTGTTGGGATTGTATTGCCCGAACTTCCAGACGCCAGTGCGGAGGTTTCCCTTTTTCGTCTTCACCACATCGCCGACTCTGGGAACATCCGGATGGTCGCTCAGAAGCTCGCAAACTTCATCAGTGACTTCGACGACGCAATTGTCGGTCAAACGGACTGTCAAAGCAGTCGACATCGTAAGTACCCTGCCGATCCAGCCTCTAAACGTGACGAGATCATCCTCAGATGGCGATTCCTCGTATATGAGCTCTGAAGCTGGGATGTCTTTAAGAATGGGTGGTCGGTTGTCGACGCGTACGAGATCATCGCCAGAATTGCCGAAAGGTAGAAGCGAGAGCAGCGTGCCGTTGTTGGAGTTTACAGAGGCAGTTCCCATAGAGGCCAAGGAGCATTTCGAGTTGACGTTCAAGACAACGCCGCTCATGGCATCATCGGCTCTCTTGTTGACGATGTCACCAATGAACATCGATCGATGCAGAAGCTCCAATTCCGACTCCAAGATTAGTTCGGCCTGGTCTCGATATACCCAGCGGATGAAGACGGTGCCTTTTGGCGGTACACCGTCGATCTCGAATTGCTTGAAAGCTGATTCGGAAACTGAATCGCTCTTCCGCATAGGCTCGACTTCACGGTGTGCAGGGTGCGGTGAGTGCGTGTCGACGTCGGTATTCGTTCGATCGACTGTGGCGACATCTGCAGGGTTTCCGCCTTTCCGAAAGACCAGGTCTTCCGTGCATAGTGTGCGTTCCATAGTATGAATGATTCAGCAGCGCGCAATGAGTCCCGATTCGAGTTTCCAGGTTGAAATATGCTACCGAAGCGCGAGTCCTGTCGATTGAGAATGAAAGATAGATGCAGTGACTGGGAGAGTTTTGTCGCTCAGCTTCGCTAGCCTGTCGAATTTCTTGTAGGAAACAAGTGGCGGGGTCGGAGCTTGTCGTCGGACACCCAGAGAATAGCAAGGCGGTATTGCTGGATAGTGCCTGTACAATACTTGTTGTATTTCGAAGAATAGTAAGCAGCGCCAGAAAAATAGTATACAGGTTTGTATGAATAACCAGGATTTGTTTGGCTGGGAAGAGAGGACTTCGTCACAGCGCCTGCAGTGAAAGTCGGCCCGCGCCTTCTGTCTGGGGCCGAACTCTGGAAGCACCCTTGTTTGGGCGTTGGAGTGAGGCTCATGTCTATGGACTTTACGTAGGTAGCGTTTTGACGTCCATGATTGAACCTACAGCTCGACAATGGATCCGCTCTATGATGTTCTTGCGCCTCACATCGAGCAAGATACGACAAATGCTGGACGTTCTCCACCATCCTCGAGCACAAGCAGCAATGCTCAAATCACAGTCTACCTGAACCGCCTTAGCACTCTCTCGCTATCCGACCTCACTTCCACCGAACCAGCCTCGCTTCTTCACAGCGCACAATCGCACGTCCGAAATCTCCAGGCTCTCTCAAAGCGTTCGCACAAAGCTATAATCAGCTCTTCGTCACATCTGGAGAGGCTTCAGGACCTCTTGCCCGATTTTGGAGAGAAAGCTGGCCAATTGAGGGAGGAATTGCCAGGGCTCGAGAGCGCTGCTAGCAATTTCGCGCAGAAATATGATCGCAGTACGGACAATGAGGTGTTGGAAAGGAGAAAGAGGGCTATGCTGCTCTCTCGAAACGTGGACAGAGTATCCGATGTTCTAGAGCTGCCGACATTACTCTCGTCAACAGTATCTGCTGCCCAAGCTGGTAGCACGGCCTCAGCTTCCAGCCCAGCGACTTCGTATGCTTCGGCTTTGGATTTGCACGCCCACATCAAACGTCTTACCGGACTATACCCAAACTCAGAGCTGGTCGCTGGCATCTCAAGGCAGGCGGAGGCAGAGATCAACGAACTGACCACCATTCTGATCACTACATTGCAAAGCCCAGGACTCAAGCTCGCCGCTGCAATGAGAACAGTGGGTTGGCTGAGACGTGTGGCGCCAGAGTTGGCAGATGACGGTGGCAGCTCTACAAAGCCAGCATCGCTCTCTACACGGTCATTCGATGCATCAGCAAGCCACAAGCCCAGTGATGGTGCATTGGGGTCGTTGTTCCTTGTGTGTAGACTTCACGCATTGCATACCATGCTTGGAGCACTCGAGCCCTTGCGCGATCTTGCCGACCAGGAATCTGCACAACGAATCAACAAGCAGACGACGAAACCGAGTGCCCAACACGCTTCCTTCGGCACCCAGAGCGAGCGCTTCGTCAAGCGCTATATTGAGATATTCCGCGAGCAAAGCTTCAACATTGTCAGCATGTACAAGAGCGTCTTCCCCCATGATGTGCCAGGTGGCGAAGAGAGCGGCAAAGCTGTCGATGGAGGTTACCCGGATCCGCTTCTCCCTCTACCTGCTCCCGTGGCATCACTGGTCCTCCATCTCGTCGATATGCTCAAAGACACGCTGAAGCAATACATGCCCAACATAACAGACAAGTCCGCGCGCGAGTCTCTACTGACGCAAGTCTTGTATTGCGCTGGAAGTCTGGGGCGTCAGGGTGCCGATTTCGGCATGATGATTGCGTTGCTCGAGGAGGAGATGATCCAAGCCAGTGGTGACCAGAACCCGGATGCTGAGCTCGAATGGGCGCAAGTCATGAAGAAGCACCGTGTTCAAGCAGGAAGATTGGAGGTGCTCGCACGTGGAGTGGGTAGCAGCGCGAGACAAGGTAGCCCTGGTGCTGCATCGCCTAGTGCTACTGTCGCTGCTGGTTGATCAGGCTGGAAGCATACGCTTGTTTGCACATTATACTAGGGTGATCCTGTCCCTTCTGTCATTTGACAAATGGCAGATTCTCAAGACTTCCGCCACTGCCAAATGCATCCTTGGGTTCGGCAACTGGATCTCTGGCGAAATAGGCCCGGGTCACCGATGGGACGTTTGCAAGGCGTTGAGCGCCTTGTAATCCTGCGTCAGACTCGCGCGCTCCAATGAGGATCTTATGAAGAGTCGGCGCGACCATCGACGCATATATGGCACTTGGATCTCGCAGCCATCGTCAGATCGCATCATTGCAGTTTCTCTCGCGCGTCAGGATACTTGACAGATCGTAGAAGCGAAGAGGGGCTATCGGAGAAACATACAGTTTTATCACAACAGCCCATAGCACAGTGTGTTGATCAGCCATGGCGTTACACACACACGTGGGACTCTAAGGAGAACGAACATTGTGGCCTTTCATGTACAGTGGTTGATACCGTCAGCACAACAGCTGCTGGCAGGAGTCACCCGTCATATGACGAACAGCCACAGCACAGTCAGGGCAACATGCATGTAAGACGCTATCCATGCTCTTGCTCATACTATCATGACATGCACGCCATGAGCTGTCGATGATTTGAAAACCCTATATGTATCTAATCAATGTGAATCTAGGGCTCAATAAGGCCTGCGAACCACTTGTCTCCGAAGTCACTAATGACTTTTGCATCTCTACTTGCACTCGTGAGGTTTCTTTCCATATCTATCTCTTTGTTGTTATGTGTTCCTTCATCTCATAAGCTGTCATATATTTTCAAATGGCTCACCAACACGCAGTTGCATAGAAACCTTGAAGCGAAGATCTTCATTTTGCTTGCTTATCGCAGATCAGCCGGCGCGGTACTTCACGAAGCGAAGGAAGTAGCGTCAAACGAACCTGCGCTAATTCCTACAACCCACTTGTCACGACCAACTCCGTTGCAACCGAGTGGACTCCGTACAAGACGTGGGTCGTCATGATGTCCAATAGAAAATGCCCTCGGGGCGAGGGATGGTGTCAAAGCGTGCTTACGAGGAAGATCAAGAATCTCAAACGCACAAGTGTGAAGAAGATGGCATTCTTCCACTTCCCATATTCCAGCAGGTAAGCGGCAATGTTCTCCTGGTATCGCTTCTTCGGCGTAGCCGTTATTGGAATCATCATAGCGGTCTGGCAAAGGCAGCCTTCCAACGAAACTCCAGAGGCGAGAGAGTATGCCAAGGGAAGGAACAACACCGCGCTCTTCATCGTGAACGAGCACCCTGGATTATCCAACGTCCATGCGGCTACTGCTCAAAGCCTGCTGCAATTCCACCCAGACGTAGAAGTTCACTTCGCTTCCTTCCCGCGGCTGGAGAAGACCCTGGCGCGCGTGTCCGAGTTCGCCAAACGTGAAGCGCCGCAGGCTCGAGACATCATCTTCCACTCCCTGGGCGGTCTCTCATACTACGATGCCTATGTCCACCACCCTCACCTCTACCCGGACGAAGATGGGAAGCTCGGCTCCGTCGCCCCGCCTGGTATCGAGGGCATCAAGGCTCTCGGCAGGAACATTCAGATCTACATGGACCCTTGGAAGCAGGAGGAGCATTTGGCTCACTTTCAGCAACTCACGGCCCTGATCGATGAGATCGACCCGGCCATAGTGGTCTTGGATACCATTCTTCCCCCGGCAATTGAGGCGACTCGCGCGAAGAATCGCCTCCATGCTTTCATTTCGCCCAACATGCTGGTGGACACTTTCCCTGGGAAACAACCTTGGATGGGCATGTTATGGAAGTACCCAGCGTGAGTTGAAAGTCGAAAAACATCTCATTACATTTCTAACCTACTACAAATCCAGAATGGGCTCCGGCTTCTCCTTCCCCATCCCCTTCAAAGACATCCCGCTAAACATCTACCTCAACTTCAAACTCATCGGCAGCCTGATCAAAATGCCCGATCTGGCGGCGAAGCGAACCTACCTGGAATCCAACGGCGTCCCCGACCCGATCAACTTCTACGGCCTGCACCAGCCTGACGTCCCCTGGATCAGCCAGACGACCGACGCCCTCACCATCCCCATGGACTTCATCCCGGAAAACGTCACTTGCGCCGGCCCCATCACCCTCTCCGCCGCCTCGGCCGCAGAGCAAGACCCCGAACTGACTTCCTGGGCCGCGCAAAAACCCACGGTGCTCATCAACCTCGGCTCAGCTCTCACGTACAGCCGCGAGCAGACCCGCGTCATGGTCGAGGGGATCCTGCTCGCTCTCCGAGACACTGACATTCAAGTCGTGTGGAAGTACAAGCTCACGCCGGGCGTCAAGGACTTCGACTGGCGCGCCGCCGTGGAGCCTTTGGAGCGGACGGGACGTGTCAAAGTCACGCCGTGGCTGTCGGTCGACCCCTTCTCGCTCCTGGCGAGCGGCCATATTGCTGCGTTCGTCACGCACGGTGGCGCGAACGGGTTTCATGAGAGTATTGCGTGAGTCGTTTGCAGAACAACAACGCCCTGAGAAGGGAAACTTCAACAAAGCAAATCGCTAACCTGTCTTTTTCAGCGCGGGCGTCCCCCAAGTCGTCCTTCCCCTCTGGGCCGACCTGTACAACTACGCCCAGCTCGCCGAGTCCGGCGGGATTGGGATCTGGGGCTGCCGCGAGACGTCGCCTGAGTGGACGCGCGAGTGCTTGGGAGAGAGTATTGTGCGAGTGGCGGCGAGCAATGAAAGTGCCAGGTACCAGGCGAGAGCGAAGGAGATCAGCGCCGCGGCCAAAGCGAATGGTGTTGGGCGGGATATCTCGGCTGAGATTATCGCGAGGTATGCGAGGAATTGAGTGAATTATCGAGATTGCCGTGATGACGGGCGTTCCGTCTACGGTATCTTCGAGTGTTGTCATTCGGAGAATAATATGAGTTGGACAGAACGCATGTGCGAGATGTGTAAATGCTTGCAGGAGATTTTGTCACTGAGAACAACCATCCGAAAGGGACTATGTGTCCACTTTCCGCGGTCTTTAAGCATCTACCATATCGACTTCTGAAGATCTACTTTACAGTGATGCTCAGGTGTCGCGAGAACATGTCGAATTGTAATCGTACAGAGCTATATGACAAGCAGCAACTCCTCTAGTATCGCTATGTAAAACGCATCACTTAAGAGCTGACCAAAACTGGAGATGGAATTGTACAAGACGGACCAAGCCAGAGAGAAGTGAGTAAAAAGAGACGACTCAGTACAAACACACACAGATGAAATCCCGATAGGGAAGAAAAAGTGAAAGAGAAAAGAGAATTAATGTAGGAAAAAAATATTGAATCCTCCAGCGACCTAACTCCTGTGCTTTCCCTTTCGGCCCAGCCGGGGTTTAGGCAACAGGAGAGCAAGTGGCGTTGCCATCGAGACCGAGAAACATCTTTTTTTCTATCCCCGTGTAGTAATAGTAGGAGTAGATGGGAATGCATGCAAAAAGGGAGCTTCGTGCTCATCTTATTCGTACAATGATCGTGAAATAACTCGTGAAAGCAGCGCTGAACGTTTGAAGGAGATAGAAAGAAGAAAAACAAAAGGATATAGAAGTAAAAATGCAACGATGAGGCGAAATGGTGCTCAACATGATGCGAAATGCAGTAAGCATTGTTCTGAAAGGCTGTTGGCGAATTGAAATGTGCAGAGAGAGCGGGAATCGCGTTGAAGGGCCAAATTACAGCGGCCTGACTCAATCACGATGACCTCGCTTGCTCGCCCGCTCGAGCTCTTGAGGGTGCACGACTCTAAGATGTCTGGTGAGAGCATCATTGCGAGAGAATGTCTTCTCCTCTCGGCAGTGTGGACACCTGACCTTCATCTTGCGGTTGTTGTGGATGGTATCCTCATGTCTGGTGAGGTCATAGGGCCGTGAGAACACCGTGTTGCAAGGCTTTCCAGTGGACGGGTTGACGCGAGTACATTTGTGTGGACCAGCTTGAGAGTTGCGTGCCAAGAGAGCAGCAGAAGTCATCCCAGACTCATCCCCATCGGAGGGCGCAGGGGATTCAGTGGCGCGCGTGCCAGGTGAGCTCGGCGAGACGGAGGCGGTGCCAGACTCTGCACCAGAATCCCTGTTGGCATGTGCTTGTGAGCGGTGGTAGTCACGCTTGTGCCTTTGGAGTGCTGGTTGTGACTCAAAACGCTGGGTGCAGCCGTGATAGGTGCAAGTGTAAGTCCCTGCGTTGGCGCGAGTGTCTGTGGGGCGCTGCACCGGCAGGTTATTGCCTTCTTGTGACGAGGGCATAGCGTTGCTGTCACTCATAGATGACTCCATCGAAGTGAGGTGTGCGGGAAAATCTGGTGTTGTCTCTGACAAGGCTCCAGTGTTGTAGTTGTTCATGTTCGCCTGCTGGTAGTTTCCAGTCTGGAAAGGAGCCTGTACTGGGAAATTGCCACCGGAGAAGCCGTCTGATGAGTTGGTGGCGCGGAAGCTAGTCATGTTTGGCTGACTGGTAGGCTGGCCGGCAGAGAAGGCACCGTTGCCCTGTCCAAAGAAATTGGGACCAAAGTTCTCAGTGCCACCGAAGTGCTGCTTGTAGCCTGTGGGTATTGTGTCCTGAAAGAGCGGAGCCTGATCGGTATCATTGTAATCCAGGAGCGCATCCTTTGGCGAGATTGTCTTGGTTGGCTCGCGGTTAAGAGCAGGACGATGTTGAGCGATCTCTGCCTGGGCGTTCTCTTCCTTCTGCTGTTGCCTAATGCCGGCTTGGGTACCGACTGCAGGTCTTGACGAATTCCAACCGTCATTGGCCGCCGGTGCTAGAGGCGAACCTTGCCTGAAAGGTGATCGTTCCCTTGATACCGATGACGGTGAAACTGATCTTGCGATGTTTGCGGTCTGAAGACGCTCGTTCACGAGATTGCGATGGGGCGTCAAAAGACTGTTGGTGTGATTGCTGTGCCTGTTCGAACGTGCTGCCGAAGACGGCGCGGCGGAAAAGTCGGCAGGGTTGTAGAGCTCATCCTGGTATGCTGCTGATTCTGTTCGTTGGAGCTGCACGTTAGGGTTTGCTGGCCTATAATCTGGATCGACGTAAAGTAAGCAATCGTCCCAGACATCTCCAGCATTGAAGGCATTCTCACCATTGTTGTTTTGTTTGAGCTGCCTGTTCTCGCCATCCTCCACCGTCGACCGGGGAGTTGCAGGCGAAATTTGACCAACGCTCGACATTGATTGACGTGATGAGTGTGGGAACTCAGAGGGCAAATCTTCCAAGTTGTGATGATCAATGGCAAATCCCTTCATAGCAAGGTGCGCAGCAGGAGTATGCACGACCTGGCTGGATGTGCAGCCAGGAGCGTTCAAGTAGAACGAGTCGGTAGAGTTCAATGGACTCTTCGAGAAGAAGAACGACGCTTGGTCAGCCTGCGACGCTGAGAGATCCCAAAGGTTCGCTGCAGGTGAGTGCGGTGTGTTCTCGGGGTATGCGATGTGTGGGAATGACGTGTTGTATGAGAATGGACTCGCAGGTCCGTTGGAAGCGATCGTGGATGCTGAGGGTGTACGCTCGTGTGCGCGCGCTCTTTTCAGACCTTGCTGATACTGCTGCGAAGGCGTGCTTGATGGTCTCAAGCTGTTGTGAAATTGTCCGTTGTTGTACATGGACTCGCTCGGCTGCTGCGGAGCGAAAATTGGATCGGCGAACGCGGCCGGCTCAGGCGCGGCGGCCCAGGGAGACGGTGACAGGTATGGAATTGTCTTCGGGCGCTCGGATTGTGTGGTTTGCGAGTTCGACGCGCAAGAATGGGGACCGGCGCCGAAGTGCGAGGATTGCTGGGGGAACGCCAACGTCTGAGAGTATGCGGCGTTGTTTAAAGTGTGATGTGACGATGGTGATTGAGAGTCGAATTCCGTTGGATGTGTCGAGTAGAAGGTCGAGGGTGTGGTGTGGTTGTGGTTGTAGGCAATGGAAGTCGTCGGGACCAGAAAATGGCTGCGAGTCGGTGACGACATCAGTTAAGAGTGAAGCCAGATGCCAAGACTCCAGACGTCTCGTCTTTGTCAGCGCGGACTGTGGGCTTTCTCGGATGGAACGGGGCGGAAAGACGGCGGGTGATGGTGAGCGATGGAGAGTTGGTGTGGTGAGTCGGGATGATGAGTTGTAAGAGTGACGATTAACAACGAGCGGATTTAGGGGCGAATGCCGCGAGTATATCAACAAGTTCGCTCTCGACCGGAGGCACCGCTGCCCGTGGATATGTAGAAGATGGTGGAACAGGCGCTAGTGCTTGGATCGGATAGTTAGAGCCGAGGAGGGTGCTGCATGCTCAGCCACACGCAACGCTCCTTGCAGGGGTGGCCGTCCTTATGCCCATTCCACGCATGGCACCGATGCGCGAGATGCGCCTGGCCCTGCATCTTGACTGGTCTTCCCGGCTTGTCCACGATGCGCACTGTACAAATCATGTATCGCAAAGTGGGTGGGCTGCTGCCCAATAATGCCATTGGAGATTCGCATCCTGTGTGCTGATCAACAAGACTTTGTTACTCAGCCGCCTGTTGACGATACTACTGTAGCCTTGCCGTCACCATCAACAGGCAGTAGTGGTCGCGTCGACCACGCCTCAGAGCGTATCAGCTAGCCTCTCTATCCACGACACTTGCTTTGTCACTCGCTAGTCATCTGACCATTGCATACGATCGCCCGCCAAAAATACAGGAGGCCTGCCAGTCATCGCTCGCTAACCAGGTTTTGGGTGTAATCAGGAACAGGAAACATCTGATTCCGCCTTGTCATGTGATCGTTTAAATGACGAGTCACTCGATGAATATCGTCTACGTCAAAATGCTGCTGCCTTCGATACAGAACACTCACTGAACTTACATTTCGACCACTCAAACACGCTGAATACGGCGTCTCGCATCGTGCTCGCTTTGGCAAGTTCGTCGGCTCTACATTTACATCGGGCATACGAGCCTATCCCGAGACACACGAGCGACGCCAAGCCAAGGCCACGACGGCGCCGTCTAATCGAAGACATCATCGAGTCACATCAAAGTTACCTCGGCATGATCGCATACCATCTACCTCTCTAGGCAGTGCAATTAACAACGACTTGATTCGATGCTCCGTCATGATGTGGTATAGAGACTGCACAGCATCCCAGCGAAAGCCACAGAAAGACCAAGCCCACGCACATCTCCGATTTTCAGCCACAGCAATCATGCAAGTAGGAAAGCATGGCTTGACAGCCACATAATGCAGCCCTATACCGACGACAATAGCCGCGCCTGGCCGGCTAAAGATCATGTACCAACGAATGACGGCGCTGCATGGCTGTCCGCTTAGCCACATGTCTGTCTCGCTGGGCTTTTTGTCTTCGGCCCGACTAGCGTGCCCTGCAACTGAGCCTCACCCTATGCAAGTAGGTAGTGGATGGTGTGGCCGATTCGCCCGGCTCCGAGGCAAAGCAAGGCAAGGCTTCAGAATTCCAGAACTCGCTGGGCGACACTAGTGCTGGCGTCAGTACTAAAATTCTGCTGGACTCTTCTTGCTGCATTCGTTCATTGCATCAGGTAATCTATGGGAAAAAGTTTGCTCGAGTCAATCACTTCTCCGAGGGACGGTGTGTACGGAGAAATGTCTACCTCGCAGGTTGCAAGAATAGTATGATGCGACACTCCATGCATCGAAGCGTGCAAATGGCGTCTATCGCTATACGTCATGCCTCGTACGGAGGGTGTCATCGCATGAATGATGCAAGCGGAAAAGATCAAAGTTCCTGGAAAAGGAGGGAAAAAGACACGTCGGCTTGCCGATCTTTCCCGACGTCTGCATCCAAATGCATGCATTGCCTGGAAGGCGCTGAATACCAAGATACGTAGATTTGGTACCTGGGCTATGTACATATTCGGCAGTTGACAGCACACGGGTGAGATGATTGCCGAGTGGGAGGATGTTAGGTGTCAGACCACTTTCACTTTTTTTTTTCTGTTCCTTGGACTAATAGGTGTGCGTCGATATGCGGCCGATGTACGAAGGGGTGGGTTGTTGCATTGTTGGGACTACTTGGTGTTGCTGCTGAATACCTCATATCGTCATGATCAACACGACTGAGGCTAACTGTCCCCTCGAGAACAATTTGTACCTTACTAATAGTACACGGAGTATCTCGACAACAAGGTCGTAGCGAATAGGCGGTCTCCCGAACCAAGTAGGCCTAGGGTCCTCCAATACTGCAATACTTTCTTGACTAGTCTCATGCAGCATTTCTCTACTTGGTCCAGATCGACGGCTAACGCGGCTGACACTTGACCGATCCGGGATTGGTCGAGAAGACTTTGATCTCGTGACTTAGATTCTTTCCAAATGAAAAGCACAACTTGTCTCTGCGGACTACAGCCTCTACGAAAGGTGACTCCCTCAATTTACTATATCGTGTAGATCGCGTACAAAGCCCCTCTATGCCTCACATGACCTGATCACGAGACATCCCCCACTCAGAAATCAAACCCGCGTCCACACCAACAGAACGTGGAAGCAAATAGTGCACCGCTAGGAAGCAGCCGACACGCCTAGATGGGGACCAGGCCCCAAACGAAATCTCTCACCCGCGCGTGATCGACCTTGCCCTTTCACCAGCCACACCTGGGGTTTGTGCGATAATTATAGCTTTTCGCGCGTACTACTGTACCTCGCTGCTTTTTCCGAGAGGTGGAATCGCGGTCGGGACTACTCTCACCTATCTCCCTCCCTACCTACTTACTTACTGCGCTAGTGGAGTGCCATCTCTATATCGTAAGGCTGAAGGGCTCGTTTAGCACGGCTCGGACGGTTCCTGCTGCTGCTGCTTGCGTCGCGTGCTGAGCTGAGCTGAGATGATTTACAATGCATTAGGTGTTGATTACATTCGGCGAGGGGAGGATGTGCCGAGGCGCATTATGTCGTTGGGATCTGTTTACATTTCTGTATTGTTTTCGTCATCATTATGGCAGGCTCTGACTGAGGGATCTTGGCATGGCTACTATGCACCTCGACTACATCGGCTCAATGGAGTTGCTCGCTAGCGAGCGAGGCGCGAATAATGCCGGCGATATTCGAGCATTACAAAGATTCCAGTGGCCTTACAAAAGTGGGATGTTTGTTTGGTACGGATGTACGGTGCGGAGTTGTTGGGCCGCGCAAAGTCCGCTTGTATTCTGGTAGATTTTTACCCCATGTCCACATGCGTTTTCTGAGGCATCATGACGATATCTGACTGTTTGGTGCGTGTGTTTACTACCTGTATACCATCAAGTTTCCAAGTCATTGGACATGTATGTATCTTGCCCTCACGGGAGATCGGCTGTGAGCAGTTTCTTCGTTCATGCTAAGGCGCGTATCATCAAATATCGTCTTTTCACAAGTATAGCACTTCTATTACACAAGCACTCCTGTGAGGGAAGCAAATAATCGACGGGGTCTTTGAATGCCATTAACATTCGTATCATTGTCCTCATTGCATACAGACCGATTTTCCAATCGCTGCGAAATGCACCCAGGCGAGCAGCTTCTTCACACCCCCGGCGCGTACAGTGACCTCTCTTCTTTAAGACAGTGGACAGTGATCAAACATGGAAAAAAGTTAGACGTGTGAGGAGGTAGTCCGCAGGTGCAGAGTACTTGAGACTCATCCAAAAAGAGACAACTGCCTGATCGCACATAGTAGTCCGCGAGTACAGAGTACTTGAAACTCATGCAAAGAGAAGACTGCCTACATGTTGAATACATGGTATAGACAGTCCCAACCATCATGTTTTCAAGCACTTTATCAAACTCGTGAGATATCACTTCGTTCGTCATATTCTATTCGTCAGTCAGCGACCTCTTGTGAGCGCTCAGGGCGATATACGCCCTAGCCTGAAAACTCAAGCCTCGAAAGTACTTCAACGGACGCGTTCGAGAAGGCCCCATACTTCCCACTCACCAGCAATTTTTCCATCTGCCCATCAAACCTCAGCCCCGAGCAAGCAGTCTCCTCAACGGATGAGAGATCACCTCATCCAACTATTCGTCGGATTCTCCAAAGACCCCAGACCTCAACTAAGAATCTCATTCGCCTTGATTTCCATTTTCTGCTTCTGTGAGCCTCAAATATCCCTTGCTTAGCGAACCGGTGCTCGATAGCTCGGCCCTAAAGTCCTCTTTCACTACCAACAGGGCAAATGAGAAGCATGAAGACGTCGAGACATGCGCTACGACCCTGACACAGGGCCTCCGAGGCTACAATCGCTTCAGTCTCAAACCGAGTCTTGGAGTTGAAGGGAGAATATTGGACCTATTGCGGCTTTGTTGCACAGCCAGCCTTTTTCTAGCCCGTCTGGTGAGTTTACCAGAAGCAAGTGAAGGGTATTTTTCAATCTATTCCCCGATGAATTCCTGTAAGGAAGGAGGCCGATCGGCGAAAAGCACCTTCCTTAAACGAGATTTGGGATCGCGAGAACGAGAACCGTGGCGCTTATCGTGTCGGGAAGGGGG
>MSJI02000515.1:0-22441 GCA_001931905.2 Cladosporium sp. IMV 00045 | reverse complement strand
TTGCCTTCTTGTGACGAGGGCATAGCGTTGCTGTCACTCATAGATGACTCCATCGAAGTGAGGTGTGCTGGAAAGTCTGGTGTTGTCTCTGACAAGGCTCCAGTGTTGTAGTTGTTCATGTTCGCCTGCTGGTAGTTTCCAGTCTGGAAAGGAGCCTGTACTGGGAAATTGCCACCGGAGAAGCCGTCCGATGAGTTGGTGGCGCGGAAGCTAGTCATGTTCGGCTGACTGGTAGGCTGGCCGGCAGAGAAGGCGCCGCTGCCCTGTCCAAAGAAATTGGGACCAAAGTTCTCAGTGCCACCAAAGTGCTGCTTGTAGCCTGTGGGTATTGTGTCCTGAAAGAGCGGAGCCTGATCGGTATCATTGTAATCCAGAAGCGCATCCTTTGGCGAGATTGTCTTGGTTGGCTCGCGGTTAAGAGCAGGACGATGTTGAGCGATCTCTGCCTGAGCGTTCTCCTCCTTTTGCTGTTGCCTAATGCCGGCTTGGGTACCGACTGCAGGTCTTGATGAGTTCCAGCCGTCATTGGCCGCCGGTGCTAGAGGCGAACCTTGCCTGAAGGGCGATCGTTCTCTTGATACTGATGACGGTGAAACTGATCTTGCGATGTTTGCGGTCTGTAGACGCTCGTTCACGAGATTGCGATGGGGCGTCAAAAGACTGTTGGTGTGATTGCTGTGCCTGTTTGAACGTGCTGCCGAAGACGGTGCGGCGGAAAAGTCGGCAGGGTTGTAGAGCTCATCCTGGTATGCTGCCGATTCTGTTCGTTGGAGCTGCACGTTGGGGTTTGCTGGCCTGTAATCTGGATCGACGTAAAGTAAGTAATCGTCCCAGATATCTGCAGCATTGAAGGCAGTCTCACCATTGTTGTTCTGTTTGAACTGCCTGTTCTCGCCATCCTCCACCGTTGACCGGGGAGTTGCGGGCGAATTTTGACCAACGCTCGACATTGATTGGCGTGATGAGTGTGGGAACTCAGAGGGCAAATCTTCCAAGTTGTGATGATCAATGGCAAATCCCTTCATAGCAAGGTGCGCAGCAGGAGTATGCACGGCCTGGCTGGATGTGTGGCCAGGAGCGTTCAAGTAGAACGAGTCGGTAGAGTTCAATGGACTCTTCGAGAAGGAGAACGGCGCTTGGTCAGCCTGCGACCCTGAGAAATCCCAAAGGTTCGCTGCAGGTGAGTGCGGTGTGTTCTCGGGGTATGCGATGTGTGGGAATGAGGTGTTGTATGAGAATGGACTCGCAGGTCCGTTGGAAGCGATCGTGGATGCTGAAGGTGTGCGCTCGTGCGCGCGCGCTCTTTTCAGACCTTGCTGGTACTGCTGTGAAGGTGTGCTTGATGGTCCCAAGCTGTTGCGAAATTGTCCGTTGTTGTACATGGACTCGCTCGACTGCTGTGGAGCGAAGATTGGATCGGCAAACGCGGCCGGCTCAGGCGCGGCGGCCCAGGGAGACGGTGTCAGGTATGGAATTGTCTTCGGGCGCTCCGATTGTGTGGTTTGCGAGTTCGACGCGCAAGAATGGGGACCGGCGCCGAAGTGCGAGGATTGCTGGGGGAATGCCAACGTCTGAAAATATGCGGCGTTGTCCAAAGTGTGTTGTGACGAGGGTGATTGAGAGTCGAATTGCGTTGGATGTGTCGAGTAGAAGGTTGAGGGTGTGGTGTGGTTGTGGTTGTAGGCAATGGAAGTCGTCGGGACCAGAAAATGGCTGCGAGTCGGTGACGACATCAGTTAAGAGTGAAGCCAGATGCCAAGACTCCAGACGTCTCGTCTTTGTCAGCGCGGACTCTGTGGGCTTGCTCGGATGGCACGGGGCGGAAAGACGGCGGGTGTTGGTGAGAGACTGCGAGTTGGTGTGGTGAGTCGGGATGATGAGTTGTAAGAGTGACAATTAGCAACGAGCGGATTTAGGGGCGAATGCCGCGAGTATATCAACAAGTTCGCTCTCGACCGGAGGCACCGCTGCCCGTGGATATGTAGAAGATGGTGGAACAGGCGCTAGCGCTTGGATCGGATAGTTAGAGCCGAGGAGGGTGCTGCATGCTCAGCCACACGCAACGCTCTTTGCAGGGGTGGCCGTCCTTATGCCCATTCCACGCATGGCACCGATGCGCGAGATGCGCCTGGCCCTGCATCTTGACTGGTCTTCCCGGCCTGTCCACGATGCGCACTGTACAAGTCATGTATCGCAAAGTGGGTGGGATGCTGCCCAATAATGCCTCTGGAGATTCGCATCCTGTGTGCTGATCAACAAGACTTTGTTACTCAGCCGCCTGGTTGACGATACTACTGTAGCCTTGCCGTCACCATCATGAGGCAGTAGTGGTCGCATCGACCACGCCTCGGAGCGTATCAGCTAGCCTCTCTATCCACGACACTTGCTTTGTCACTCGCTAGTCATCTGACCATTGCATACGATCGCCCGCCAAAAATACAGGAGGCCTGCCAGTCATCGCTCGCTAACCAGGTTTTGGGTGTAATCAGGAACAGGAAACATCTGATTCCACCTTGTCATGTGATCATTTACATGACGAGTCACTCGATGAACATCGTCCACGTCAAAATGCTGCTGCCTTCGATACAGAACACTCACTGAACTTACATTTCGACCACTCAAACACGCTGAATACGGCGTCTCGCGTCGTCCTCGCTGTGGCAAGTTCGTCGGCTCTGCATTTACATCGGGCATACGAGCCTATCCCGAGACACACGAGCGACGCCAAGCCAAGGCCACGACGGCGCCGTCTAATCGAAGACATCATCGAGTCACATCATAGTTACCTCGGCATGATCGCATACCATCTACCTCTCTACATGTAGGCAGTGCAATTAACAACGACTTGATTCGATGCTCCGTCATGATGTGGTATAGAGACTGCACAGCATCCCAGCGAAAGCCACAGAAAGACCAAGCCCACGCACATCTCCGTGTTCAGCCACAGCGATCATGCAAGTAGGAAAAGCATGGCTTGACAGCCACATAATGCAGCCCTATGCCGACAACAATAGCCGCGCCTGGCCGGCTAAAGATCATGCACCAACGAATGACGGCGCTGCATGGCTTGCCTGCTTAGCCACATGTCTCTCTTGCTGGGCATTATCTTCGGCCCGACTAGCGTTCCCTGCAACTGAGCCTCACCCTATGCAAGTAGTAGCAAATGGTGTGGCCGATTCGCCCGGCTCCGAGGCAAAGCAAGGCAAGGCTTCAGAATTCCAGAACTCGCTGGGCGACACTAGTGCTGGCGTCAGTACTAAAATTCTACTGGACTCGTCTTGCTGCATTCGTCTATTGCATCAGGAAATCCATGAAAAAAGTTTGCTCGAGTCATTCCCCTCCGAGGGACGGTGAGTACGGAGAAATGTCTACCTCGCAAGTGCAAGAATAGTATGATGCGACATTCCATGCATCGAAGCGTGCAAATGGCGTCTGTCGCTACACGTCATGCCTCGTACGGAGGGTGTCATCGCATGAATAATGCAAGCGGAAAAGATCAAAGTTCCTGGAAAAGGAAGGAAAAAGACACGTCGGCTTGCCGATCTTTCCCGACGTCTGCATCAAAATGCATGCATTGCCTAGGAGGCGCTGAACACCAAGATACGTAGATTTGGTAGCTGGGCTATGTACCGATTCGGCAGTTGACAGCACGCGGGTGAGATGTTTGCCGAGTGGAAGGATGGCAGGTGTCAGACCACTTTCACTTTTTTTTTTTTCTGTTCCTTGGAATGATAGGTGTGCGTTAACATGCGGCCGATGTACGACGAGGTGGGTTGCTGCATTGTTGGGACTACTTGGTGCTACTGCTGAATACCTCGTATCGTCATGATCAACACGACTAAGGCCAACTGTCTCCTCAAGGACACCATGTACTATACTAACAGTACACGGTGTATCTCTACACCAAGGTCGTAGCGAATAGGCGGCCTCCCGACCCAAGTAGGGCCCAGGGTCCTCCAATACTGCAATACTTTCTTGACTCGTCTCATGCAGCACTTCCTCTACTTGGTCCAGATCGACGGCTAACGCGGCTGACACTTGACCGATCTGGGATTGGTCGAGAAGGTATTGATCTCGTGACTTAGATTCTTTCCAGATCAAAAGCACAACTTGTCACTGCGGACTACAGCCTCCGAAAGGTGACTCCTTCAATCCACCACATTGTCTAGATCCATACGCGAGCCCCTCTACGTTGCACATGACCTGATCACGAGACATCCCCCACTCAGAAATCAAATAGTTTACCGCTAGGAAGCAGCCGACAAGCCTAGATCGGGACCAGGCCCCGAACGAAATCTCTCACCCGCGCTTGATCGACCTGTCCTCACCAGCCACACCTGGGGTTTGTGCGATGATTATAGCTTTTTTCCCTCGTACTACTGTACCTCGCTGCTTTTCCCGAGAGGTGGAAGCACGGTCGGGACTACTTTCACCTATCTCCCTCCCTACCTACTTACTGCCACTAGTGGAGTGCCGTCTTCCTATACTGCACTTGTAAGGCTGAAGGGGGCTCGTTTAGCACGGCTCGGACGGTTCCTGCTGCTGCTTGCGTCGCGTGCTGAGCTGAGCTGAGATGATTTACAATGCATTAGGTGTTGATTACGGCGCAGAGAGGATGTGCCGAGGCGCATTCGTTGGGATTTGTTCACATTTTCTGCATTGTTTTCGTCATTATGGCAGGGCTCTGACTGAGGTGTCTTGACATGGCTACTATGCACCTCGACGATATCGGCTCAATGGAGTTGTTCGCTCGCGAGCGAGGCGCGAGTAATGCCGGCGATATGAGAGCAATTACAAACAAAGATCCGAGTGGCCTGACAAAGTAGGATGTGTGTTTGGTACGGATGTACGGTGCGGAGTTGCTGGGCCGCGCAAAGGCCGCTTGTATTTTGGACCTTATTTCCCATGTTCTGATGCAGTGTGACGATATCTGACTGTTTGGTGCGTGTGTTCACTATGCTAACAACTTTACAAATGACTGAACATGTATGTATGTTGCACTTGCGAGAGATCGGCTGTGAGCGGTTTCTTCGTTTATGCTCATGCGCAACAACGTCACGTATCTTGGTCATTAAGTATAGCGTGTTTAAACAGCACTCATGCGGCGCAAGCAAACGATCGGCCGCTTTAAATGCTATAAACGGTCGTATCATTATTCTCGTTGCATACAGACCAGTTGCCGTGATTGCGAGACTGCAGCTAGGAGAATAGCTGCTTCACCTTTTCAATGCTCACTCTGACCTCTTTTCATACAATGGACAGGGATCAAACATAAGGAAAACTTCATGTCGCGAAGAAGTAGTCCGCGGGCTCAGAATACTTGAGACCCATCCAAAGAGACGACTACCAAATTTGAACAAAGATAGTCCCAACCATCATGTCTTCAAGCACTATATCAAGACCCTGAGAGATCGCCTTCTTCGCCATGCTCGTCACTCAGCAACCTGTGAGCGCTCAGGGTGATATGCGCCCTAGCGGAACACTCAAGCCTCGAAAGTACTTCAACGGACGCATTCGAGAATGCCACATACTTCTTACTCACCACCAAGTTTTCCATCTACCCATCAAACCCTCCGCTCCGAGCAAGCAGTCTCCTCAACAGATTAGAGATCACGTCATCCAACTACTCGTTCTATGCTTCAAAGACCCCCGTCGTCGACTACCACCGCCTTCCACTTTGATTCCTTGCTTCCGTGAGTCTCGAGTCTTTTTTACTTATTAACGAATCGATACTCGATAGCTCGGCCCTGAAGCCCTCATTCATCACCCACGAGGCAAATGAGAATCATGACGACGTCAAGACATACGCCACGACCTTGACACATGGCTCCTAAATGCGCGGCCGCTTCAGTCTCAACCCGAGCCTTGGAGTTTGAAGAGAGAGGCTTGGGCCTGTTGCGGCTTTGTTGCCCTGCCAGCTCCTTTTCTAGCTCGTCTTTGAGTCTACCCGAAATGTGAAGGGTATCTTTCAAACTTTTTTTTTTTTCCCCTTAGTTCTTATCAAGAGACCGATCGGCGGGAAAGCACGCTTCTTGACCACATTTGGGGTCGCGAGAACGAGAGCCGTGGCGCTTATTATGTCGGAAGGGCTTTTCGATGACATCTCGGCCAGTGTGCTGGCATTCTTCATCGACTCGCACTCTCTCCCGGTCTGTATCTCTTCTATTTCTCTTGGAAAAGTTATGCCAGACTGATCATCTTCCTCCCTAAGCAAACACCATGCCCAAGGACCAACGACGTTTCCCATCGACGAATCAATGTTGCGTTGTGGGTGGCATCATCTGATCACCTATCTCCGCGCAGCACGAGGTTCCCCCCCGTTTACAATACGCGAATGCTCTCATAGAACTATCTTCAAAGAAAGAAAAAAAAAAAAAAAAAAAAACAATCCAGAGCCGACCTGAAATTCTCGAGGTGACATGACAGATAGATGCAACCGCCATCCCTTGTGAGTTGTCAACCCACTATGGAATTCTTAAGGTATCGAGGGGGGTGGACGTGGAATTCTCCCCTTTCCCCCCTGAG
This sequence comes from Cladosporium sp. IMV 00045, assembly GCA_001931905.2. Taxonomy (NCBI): domain Eukaryota; kingdom Fungi; phylum Ascomycota; class Dothideomycetes; order Cladosporiales; family Cladosporiaceae; genus Cladosporium; species Cladosporium sp. IMV 00045. The sequence goes on along the minus strand of MSJI02000515.1, from coordinate 15,916 downwards.
TTGTGGAGTTTTGCGATGGACGTTGAGTGGGAGCAGCGTGGCGGGGGGGCTTTGTTTCTCGCGTTGTCGGGCGAAAATATGTCAAAGTCTCGTTTGAACGCCCATGTGTGCGCGCGCTGGGCTTGAAGAGAGCCTGCTGGCGCCGGCTTTTTGCGTGGATCACAAGAGCGAATGGTAAAAGCTCCTGGAGACAGCAGAGTGTTGTTTCTGCGAGGACTCATCATCTCAAGTGTGAGTCCCGAAGCCGAGAGGGGGAAGAGGATGATGCATGGGCGAGAGATTCCCCTAAACCTTCCAGTCACGTCCCTTCCCAAGGAAGTCTCTCGTGAAAAACCTCCCTCCCACTCTCCCCACCGTCCCACTCTAATAACCTCATGACTTCATCTTCCAAACCTCCCGCCAACCTCCCACCAACTTCACCACTCCACCCCCTCCCCCTCCTCTTTCCGCCCAAAAGCGCTTTCACACCATACAAATCCCGCTCAAAGGGTTCATAACCCCTCACCCTTTCTCCCTCCTGCACATCCTCAAGCTCATCGCGCGTGAAAGGCGGATTCATGCCCAGCACGCGCAGCTTCTCCGCGGGGAATTTCAGCGCAGGACCGTGGAGTTCTAAGAAGCGCTGCGATTTGAACGCGTGCGTTATGAGGGTCACGCGGGCTGGGTAGGAGTTTGTGAGGTCGCGGAAGCGCAGGAGGGAGAAGAGCAGGTTCTGGTAGCTGTCTGTTGCGTGGGGTTCGGTGTTGACTTGATGGACATGCGCTGCGTCGACGGCATCGTGTTTGATTTCGTACACGCGACGATAGCTCTCGGCTTCGCTCAGGTCTACCAGCGACTGCGTCTTGCCTCCGGAGAACAACAGCAAGGCCTGAGGATCTCGAGCCACAATCGCCGCGGCTGCGTGGATGTGTTCGAGGAACGTCAGGTGTTCGCCTTGCTTGCCTGTGCTGGGGGAGGATTTCTGGAAGTCCTGCAGGATCCAGGATGCTTCGTCGTTGGGGTCGCCGACGCCGCGGTAGGTGGCGTGGCAGCAGACTAGGACGAGGTGGGTGGTGGGTTGCAATTGCGAGGCCATACCTACTGCTGCCGCCACTGCCACTGCTACTACCACGGTAGCTTTTTGCTATTTCACACCAAGCAGTAGTAGTGACGATGGTGGTGTTGTATGCTCAACGGTTCTATTTCTTCGTTATTATTAGAAAATCAAGGTGGAAGTACGAGACGCACGCACGGTTGTCCAATGCAAGCTGTTGTGCGACAAGGCTGTGCAGAGTGCAGAGGGCGATATCATTGGATGGTGAGAGCGGTTTTTGGTTACGAGTCAAGGAACGGACGGCAAGATGCCGCCGCCTTGTGGAAAGAAAGCCATGCCATGCCAGCGAGGCCAGCCCATTATTATTTTCAAGGAGAGGCTAGACTGTTTGACACGCCAGCGTCTAATAAGAAATGTGTGTGGTGGGTCGCATGGTCTGTGCCCGATCGCAGGTGAAGAAGTTTGATGGCAGGACACTTTGCAGCTTTTGTACCGTTTCTGATGCATCTTTTTCTCTCTTTCCTTCTGTGGCATTTGATGGGAAAAAGAAATGCCCGCTCTCAGAGGCGCAGCGGGCGGCGAGGGCGGATGGTCCGGCTTTGCTGTAGCGCAAGTCAATTTTTAGCCCAGCAACGGTTTTGTGACGCGTCTGGTCCCGCAAGAGGAAGAAAGTCTGGGGAAAGGGAAGGGAAGCACGTGAAATACGAGAATCAAGCTAGAAGAATCACTTGACCCTAACAAATCATGCGTATGTGTGTAGGTGGTGGTGGTGAAATAACACAGGTCATCACTCTTCACCCTCCTTCATTTCCAGAAGGAATCCCAAACGGCATCTTCAAACCAATCCCATCCCTGCCACGGCACCACCAGGGTTTCGGATTGCACACTACCTCTGAGCGTCTGGGGTTGAAACACAAGTGAAGGCAGGATAAAGGAGTTGCTCGCTGACGACTGGCTGGCTGGCTGAGAGGATTGGCATTCACAGAGGAGGACCCTGCAAGCTGCTGTGCCTTTGCCTGCCAACGGCCAAACCGCTAAGCCTGACCTGACCTTCGACCTGATCTGAGCCTCTGCCTCTGCCTGCCCTTCCTTGCCCGCAAAAGCAGCGAAAGCTCCATCTGCTGCCCTGCCCACTACTACTACCCTCCACCACCATCCTACTACCAACACCGCTCTTTGTCTCCCTTCACTACCGGGGCATCTTACCTTCTATCATCCATCTCCGACCCTCATACTTTCTTTGTCCTCTTGCTTCACCTCCCCCCTCACTGCGCACCCCGCGCATCTCCTCCCTTTACCCGCCCAACTTTCACCCTAGTCTTGCCTTCGTTTTGCCTGCATTCCAGCTGTCAACATGGCTTACCAGGGAGGAGGACGAAACGATCCCTACGGCGCACCGCCTGCAGGTGTATGTATCCAGCGCGAGACGATCCAAAAGAGGTGCATTGTTGCTGACCCACCCTCCAGCAACCCTACCACGCACCTCCACCGCAGCACGACAGCGATGAAGAGGTCGAACACTCTCTTCTTCACGCGAACCCCAACGGTCCTTTCAATGGTCCCTTTGACGACCCTCACAGCCGCGTAGGCACTCCTGGCGGGCCTGACACCCGCGGCTACCAACTAGAGGAGTCGTACATGGGAGCACATGGTGCCCCTTACGACCAAGGTTATCAAGACACGAGCTATTCGGGCACAAGTTTACATGATCCCGGATACGGCGATGCGCCAGGCCGCGTGCCGAGTCCTTACTCCAGGAGTGAGGCTGGCAGCACCGAAGCCTGGGCTCAGCGACAGGAAGTGGGAGCCAGCGCTCTCAAGCGTGGTGCCACCCGTAAGGTCAAGCTTGTCCAGGGTGCAGTCTTGAGTGCCGACTATCCCGTGCCATCTGCGATTCAGAATGCCGTCCAGGCCAAATACAGAAACGATCTCGAGAGTGGTAGTGAGGAGTTCACCCACATGCGCTACACCGCTGCCACTTGCGACCCGAATGATTTCACGCTCAAGAACGGCTACAATCTCAGGCCGGCTATGTACAACAGACACACTGAGCTCCTCATTGCTGTCACTTACTACAACGAAGACAAGGAGCTCACCGCGCGCACCCTGCACGGTGTGATGCAGAACATCCGTGACATTGTTAACATCAAGAAATCGGAGTTCTGGAACAAAGGAGGCCCGGCTTGGCAGAAGATCGTCGTCTGCCTGGTCTTCGATGGTATCGACCCTTGCGACAAGGGCACTCTCGACGTGCTGGCCACGATCGGAATCTACCAGGACGGTATCATGAAGAAGGACATTGACGGCAAAGAGACCGTTGCCCACATCTTCGAGTACACCACTCAGCTCTCCGTCACGCCGAACCAGCAGCTCATCCGCCCCATGGACGACGGCCCTTCGACTCTGCCTCCCGTGCAGATGATGTTCTGTTTGAAGCAGAAGAACACCAAGAAGATCAACTCGCATAGATGGCTGTTCACCGCTTTCGGCCGCATTCTCAACCCCGAGGTCTGCATTCTGCTCGACGCTGGTACCAAGCCTGGCCACAAGGCGTTGCTCGCTCTCTGGGAGGCCTTTTACAACGACAAGGATCTCGGAGGATCTTGTGGTGAGATTCACGCACTTTTGGGAAAAGGTAAACACCGATGCATACTTTTTTTTTTTATAGAAAGGAAAGCTAACAGAGTTTCTAACTTAAAGGCTGGAAAAACTTGGTGAACCCGCTCGTTGCAGCTCAGAACTTCGAGTACAAGATCTCAAATATTCTCGACAAGCCGCTCGAATCCTCCTTCGGTTACGTCTCTGTGTTGCCGGGTGCTTTCTCCGCCTACCGATTCCGTGCGATCATGGGTCGCCCTCTCGAGCAGTACTTCCACGGTGACCACACTTTGGCCAAGCAGCTGGGTCCCAAGGGTATTGAGGGCATGAATATTTTCAAGAAGAACATGTTCTTGGCCGAGGACCGTATTCTCTGTTTCGAGCTTGTCGCTAAAGCCGGAAGCAAATGGCATCTCACCTACGTCAAGTCTTCGAAGGGTGAAACTGACGTGCCGGAAGGTGCTGCTGAGTTCATCGGTCAACGTCGTCGTTGGCTGAACGGTTCTTTCGCTGCTACCATCTACTCCCTGATGCATTTTGGACGCATGTACCGCTCTGGTCACAACATCGTCCGCATGATCTTCTTGCACATTCAGCTCATTTACAACTTGGCTAATGTCATCATGACTTGGTTTGCTCTGGGTGAGTCGCACACAAACGTGATTTGAAGAACACGGCTAACAATTAACAGCTTCTTACTGGCTGACCACAATGGTCATCATGGATCTTGTCGGCTCTCCCGGCTCGCAGAACGGCAATCAGGCATGGCCTTTCGGCAATGACGCTACTCCTATCATCAACACGGTCTTGAAGTACATCTACCTCGGTTTCCTGCTGCTGCAATTCATTCTTGCGCTCGGTAACAGACCAAAGGGTTCACGCTGGTCGTACATTACTTCCTTCTGCGTCTTTGCAATCATTCAGCTTTATATCATCGTGCTTTCGATATATCTGGTTGTACGCGCCTTCACGTCGGATAACTTTATCGACACTAACGGCGACACATCAAAGTGTTAGCAGATTTTTTCTCACCTTCCGGGGCTGGTGTCATCCTCATCGCTGTCGCAGCAACCTTCGGTCTCTACTTTGTCGCCTCGTTTCTCTACCTGGACCCCTGGCACATGTTCACTTCTTTCCCGCAGTACCTTCTTGTGGCCAGCAGTTACATCAACATCCTCAACGTCTACGCTTACAGCAACTGGCACGACGTCTCCTGGGGTACCAAGGGATCCGACAAAGCCGACGCCCTCCCCTCGGCGCAGACCAAGAAAACCGGCGACGGCAAGCAAGCCGTCATCGAAGAAGCCGACCTGTCGCAAGCCGACATCGACTCGCAGTTCGAGCAGACGGTCAAGCGCGCCCTCACGCCCCACATCGCGCCCAAGGAAGACAACAAGAAGACGCTCGAGGACTCGTACAAGTCTTTCCGCACGCGCCTCGTCACGTTCTGGATCTTCTCCAACGCCCTCCTCGCCGTCATCATCACCAACGACTCCGCGGACAAGTTCGGTTTTAGCCAGGGCGCCACCGACCGCACGGCCAACTTCTTCCGCGCCCTGCTGTACGCCACCGCCGCGCTGTCGTTCATCCGCTTCCTCGGCTGTTTGTGGTTCTTGGGTAAGACGGGCTTGCTGTGCTGCTTTGCCAGGAGGTAGAGCGATTGTTGGGATAGATCGATTGGATGTCGATGCGGAGAAAAGGAATGCTCTTCAGGGCCTGGCGCTCGGAATATTTTCTTTCTTTAAAATGGATTACGTTTCGAAAGTGTGGTTTTTATGTTGTTGGAAAGAATCAGAATCAGAATCAGAAAAAAAGATGCAGAATGGACTTCCGACAGGGTGGAGAGCAGGCATGCCACTGCCGCCGCCGCCGATGTTGGATGTTTGAGGGGGTTGTTCCGTTCTCTACGATAGCGATAGCGAAAAATTGTAGTGTCTTTGTTGTAGTTCTATACTCTTCCACTTTCTCCCTTTTTACGAACATCTCGTTTGCGTAGTTCACACACTCTGGAGAGTGTCGTCGCTGTTCTCGAAGCTATAAATCGGTCTTTGCATTTGTACGACACACTGCACTTGCATATCAAAGGCTGTTTCAATGTTTCATTACTGCTTTTTGATTAGATTGTAGTAGTTGGTACTTATACGTCGGTCGGGGAATCGCGCTTTTTGTCTATGAGCTGGCTCTCAATGGCATGCCGTACTTCTCTTGGTTTTAGTGCGGTCTGTTGATATGAGCATGATTCAGCGCGTAGATCTTATTTCCTTTCTCTTGGTTGTTAGTGGTTTTCTTATTCTTGGACTGCTAGTGCTCCTCCATTATTCGGTTGGTCGATTAATTGGTAATTTGTCTGTTTGACTTTACTTCTATACCAAGCAGCTAGCATTCTTACGGTTGGAGTGTAGCTCTGATATGGTAAACTCTTATCTCTTGCCATTAAGCTGGATGATCTCCTCACCGACCTATTTAAACTGTGTTTTTCCTTGTTAGTGAGTGTTGGTTTATCGCAGGTTTGTTACTCCTCATTACCTTTATCCGATCGTTCATCACTCTTCGGCCCTCACCAGCTTCACCCCGCGTCATTGCCCTGAGGCTTGCCCGAATTTTGTCACAAGCTTCCGCTTTCGAGCTTCTCCAGGACTGCACTTTCCTCGAACAAACCCTGCCCATTTCCAACCCTCACGATCGCCATTGTCAAAGAGAAACACAACACACACACACTCACACAATGGCAATCACAATCCTCCCCCCCGCGCCCGCCGCGCCTCCACCAGCGCTCAAACGCCGCGACCCCGAACTCCCAGACGAAGACGACGACAACTCCAGCGACGAAATGGACATCGACGACCTGCCCTCCTCCAAACAACGCAGCGCCAACAACACAATAATCACCCCCGGCCAAACGGTCACCGACGACCCCCAATGGATGCGCGGCCACGGCACCTTCGCCGCCAGCGAAACCTCCACAATCCGCTCCACGCTCGCCGGCACTTTGCAAAAAACCAACAAACTCCTCTCCGTCGTGCCCTTACGCGCCCGCTACACGCCCGAAATAGGCGATCTGGTAATCGGACGCATCGTCGAAGTGCAGTCGCGACGATGGAAAGTCGATGTCGCGGCCCCCCTGCTGGCCAACCTCCTCCTCAGCTCCATCAACCTCCCGGGAGGGATTCTGCGCCGCCGCACGAGCGTCGACGAGCTGAACATCCGCTCTTTCTTCGGCGAGGGCGAGCTGCTCGTCGCGGAAGTGCAGGGCTTGTTCCAGGACGGGAGCGCGTCGCTGCACACGCGCAGTCTGAAGTACGGCAAGCTCAAGAACGGGCATTTCATGGCTGTCAGCGGCGTGGGCGGGGGAGCGGGCGTGGTGCGCGCGCGCAGGCAGATTTTCACACTGCAGACGAAGGGGGGCGAGGTGGATGTCATTCTGGGCGTGAATGGGTATGTGTGGATTGAGAAGCATGCGGAGGAGGCGCAGGCGGCGGCGGCGGAGCAGGTGGGCATTAATCGGCTGGAGCAGAGTACGAGTGAGGCGATTTATTCGAGTCAGAATGATGAGATTTCGGAGGCGACGAGGAGGGATATTGCGAGGGTGGCGGGCGTGGTGAGGGTGCTGGTTGAGGGGGGTGTTAAGGTTGATGAGGAGAATGTTAGGAGGGGGTATGAGGCTAGTTTGGAGCTGGATGACGAGGAGGGGGCGATGGATTTTTTGAATGGGGAGAGGGGTGGGAGGATTTGTGAGGTGGTTTTGAGTGGTGCGTGAGAGAGGGAATTGTGTTTGATCTTTTCATGATTGATGAAAAGGATTCGTCTTCGCGGACCAGAAGATCCATCTCGCCACCTTCCTATCTTCAGACATGACCAAATCACGGCTTGTCTGGGAGAAGAACACTTGGGCACAAGGCCATGTGCCGCATGCTGCGCTGCAGATTCGAAGAACACATGGTGTTTTACCCAGCGGCCTTCGACGCGGTTCAGCGTGCAGAAACTACTGGCCGCGAACATGCAACCACGCTCTCACCACAACCCGCCGGCGGTAGCAGTCCGGATTGAGCGCTTCCCAGCGATTGGAATCCTTGCACCGGTCTGAGACCGGAGCCGCACACCGACGTACGAGAGGAAAGGTCCGTCGGGGTATAGCAGTAGGTATTAGACGCTTACCAAGTAAAACACCCAGGCAACGGGAACGGAGCAAGAACACAGCTGCCCTCAAAAGAATGTATACGCTTCGTTCGCGATCGACAACTTTTCACTCTCACACATATCCGGATGCCGGATGCCACATGCTAGCAACACCTCGAAGGAAACAAAATTGACGTTGACGTACGATCTATCTCTAACCACTTCTTGCCAACATCAGCACACAAAGTAAAGTCGCGTACACCCCCCACCCCATGCCTCCAACCTCAACTTCCCCTCACCAACACGATCACCCTTCCCAAACCTCACACCTTCCTCTTCCTCCCCCTCCCCCTCCCATCCCGCAACACAGCCTTCCTCAGCGGCGCCTGCACCCTATTAACCGCAACAAGCACCCTCATCCTCCCCTCCAACTCCCCCACAACGCCCTCCAACACCCCCATGGCCCCCTTGACTTTGCCAACCCACTCGCCAATCTCCTCATGCCACTGCGCCCTCTCGCGACGCAGCGAAGCCACCGTGGGACGGTTGAAGGCTTGCGCCGGCTGGATCGACACGGGCGTTTCGGGCTGGGAGGTGGCAATGCTGTGCTTCCTGGGCCGGCCTCTGCGTTTTTTCGGTGTCGGCAGCGCTGCTGCGGGCTGGGCAGGTTTTGAGGGCGGCTGGGGTGGCAGGTGGACCATGTCTGCGAAGATGGTTTGCCAGTCGCGTTCGATTTCTTCGGCGGGCGTGGGAGCGTAGGAAGGGATGTCGGCGAGGTTTGGGGAGGGATTTGAGTGTGAGCTACTGCTGCTGCGTTTTAATTTTGGTTCCGGTTTCGGCTCCGGTTTGGGCTCGGCGAAGTGGACGCTTGGTCGTAGAGTGGCGGAGGGGGGAGGGGTGGGAGGGATGGGGAGTTGAGGGTTGGTTTTACGGAGGCGTGGTGGGGAGTTTCGTTGTGGTTTTGCGGCAGCTCTTGTGGTTCGATCTTGCTCCTGCTGCTTTTTGGGCGTCTTGTCTCTGCATTTGTTGTTTGAGGAGGACATCCCAAGACCTCTGCTGTACGCTGCCATGAAATCGGAACTCTCTAGGTATGGCAGGATGCGATAGCTTTCCGTCAACTCCCAGTCTTCCCCGCCGTTGAGAGGAGGGGCGAGGAGGTTGGTGGGGAGTTGGCTATTCGATGGAGGGGATGGTTTCTTTTTGGGCTTGGGTTTCGCTATCGAAGATGCCTTTTTCTTGTTCCTTTTCTTTGGCAGATTGGGCTTCTTTGCTTTTGATACTTTTGCTGAGTTGGTAGTCGGAGCTGGGGACTGCTTTTTGGTCACTTTGGACTTCTTCGATTTGCCGGTTGCTGGTTTGCTGACGGCTGGATGGGCCGTTGGTGAGGCTTTGGAGCGGGTTATTGGAGGCATGTTGTTTGCTTACTTCTTCGATTGTTGCGAGAGTTGACGGAAACTACAGGGTATGAGAAGCATGTATGTATCGCAAGCTCACGATATGGTGCCTTGCATTTCTTTGTTCGAAGTCTAGTCCATCGAAAAATCGCCGGAAACGATCAAAGGGAGCGACGACTTGATCTTTGGCTGTGACGGTTTCTTTGTTCGATCGGCTGGACAGATGGATTCTTTTGTTACCATGATGATGTGTTTAAGGAATGAAAATTATCCTCGCCAGCCAACGCATGTACCGTCGAATCAGCCATTGGGAATAGATCGATCTCCAACACAACAATCGTAACCAAAATGCCAGTCACCACTCGCCGCCGCGCAGCAGCGTTAGCGACCATCCGCTCATCGGCGCTGAAAACAAAACCATCCAACAGAAAGATCAAGAAGCCCAGCAGCAACAGACGCAAAGCCCGTAAAACACCCAACAACGTCAAAACGCAAGACCCCCACCGCCTCCCCGACGGCCAACTAACAGGTTCCCGCCGCCGCCTCAAATCCCTCCCGAGCGACGACGAATCCTTCCGCACGGCGTGCGAGTTCGGGCACAGACTGTACTTGGGCGAGGCGCCGCTCGACTCGGCCGCGACCGTCTCGCCGAAGTTGAGGGATTTGCTCAGCAGCGGCGCAGGGCAGCAGGCGAGGTTTTATGAGAGGAAACTGGCGCAGGTCAGTGCGGATTTGGCGGCGAGTGGGGAGAGGGAGTTGTGGAGGGTTCATGAGGTTGTGGATGTTGCGGTGGGGTTGTTGAGGGTGTTGGGGAGGGGGTGATGGTTGTTGGGTTTGATTGGGTGTGTTTTCTGTTTATCGTGGTCGATGCGGGAGGATTCTTTGGTTGTATCGTTCCGGTTTACTGATTCCATTCACAATTGCAATCATCACGCGTGACGAGTCGTCAAGGGTTGAATTTCTTTGCGATATCATCTTGTGCGATGTCAAGCTGCTTCTTGATCGGGTAGGGAAGAAAGGTTTTGTCAATATCAAAAACTTGCCGTCTTATTAGATTACGGAATTTGCAAGGAGCACTTCGATAAACAGCATCATTAGCCTTATTGCCTACGATAGCTGTTGCCTTCCATGATCATCTTCCAGCCAAGACAACAAACTGTCAACAAATTATTCCTTCGACCGAACCTTCACCAGGTCACGTCAATCCTGGCCTCACATCACCAAATGCCCACCATTAGTACTAATCAAACTCCCCGTAACGTTCGCATCCCGCATGCAATAAAGATACGACTCCGCCACGTCTTCCGGCAAGCCCACCCGCCCCGTCGTCATCTTCGCCTCGAAACTCTTCATCAGCTCCGCGCGTGCATCCTCAGGCATGCCGATCCAGAGCTCCGTCTTGACAGCACCAGGACTGACAACGTTGACGCGCAGCGGCCTCAGATCGAGCGCCAGCTGCCTTCCCAATCCCTGTAAGCCAGTGGCGTAGCTGCCGACTACCGTCCAGTCCGGGATGGGTTTTTCTGACACCGCGCCAGTCGTGATCGTGAAGCTGCTGCCGGGGCCTGGGCGGATGTGGGAGGGCAGATTCTTGGCGAGCAGCATGGGTGCGAAGTAGCGCACCATGCCCGCCTGCTTGATGAAGGCGAGGTCAGCGTCGGCGAGTTTCTTCGCGGCCAGGGCGTCGCCGGCCGTGTGGATGGCGTGGTCGAGAGGTTTGGAGCCGTTGGAGGTGGTCTTGTCGAGGAGCGTCTTGATGTTCGATTCCAGCGTTGCCTCGTCACCAAGATTACAGGCATGGCCTGTGATGCGGTTGGAGGCGGAGGGGTAGGCTTTTTGCAGATTAGAAACGGCGGTGGCGACACGGTCCGGGTTGGAACTGGAGATGGTAACGGTGGCGCCGGATTCGAGTGATGCTTCTGCTACGCAATAGCCAATGCCTGAGGGGATGGTGTTAGTGGTGGCTGCATTTTATTTGAGGTTGAATGTAGAGAGAATTACCTGAGGAGCCGCCGACGATGAGAATGTTCTTGCCTTGAAGCTTGTTGTACTTGACTTGGTCGGCCATTGTGAAGGTGTTGATGGCGATGAGTAGTTATGTGTGATGTGTATTGCGAGGTTTTAGTATCGATGTCGATGGAGCAGTAATGGATGAGTGGAGGTGATGAAGTGCCTTTATAAGTTGTCAACTTCCTGTGTAGACGAAGTGAATTGCATGTGTCTTCCAGAAATCATTCGTTAAATACCGACGGATTTAATGGACTTTAGAGTTATTGAACGAAGTGAAGCGTGAAGCTTATGCTATGTAAGGGTCAGTGATGTCAACGAAACGTACACGCAATAGCCATGTAACCCGCTGAGAAAGCGGAAGACACTGCGTGAGCTGAGGACGAATATGTGAGCATTGGATTGTGAGGTAGCATGTACTCAATGGGCATGCATCCCGCTGAGAAATCTAAAGTGCCATAATCAAAGTCGAGTTATCATGCTGTGATGCTAGATGCACACAATAAGCATGCAATCCGCTGAGGGACATAATGTCAATTTCTCGAGCAGCTGAGAATGATTTATATTCAAGAAGTGGGCAAACTAGAGAATGGGGATAAACACGCACTGAGATTATATCGTAAATGGCATTTTGTACATGTATGTCGCCGTGCGGCGATACGGGCATTGCGGTAAGTGAGCCCTCTCCATTGATCGACAGGGACGCCTGCATTAGAGCTGACAGGAAGGCTCGCGGCTTATTTGTATGACCAAGCTAGCCCTCTTTCGTATTGCTTCGTCGAACGTTGTATCAGTCCATGCCGCAAAGTCTCGTGATGCAATGCCGTGATGTTACGCATTGCAGGGGAACGTAGTCGCATATGGTCACCTCATGGACATGCAGGTATGGCCATCCCGTCAATACCCGTGAACAGGTCACTCAATGCGCGCCTTATGCACGCGCGCGCCCTTGCGCTTACGCAAATTGCCATCGTGCATTGACTTGCTTTCGCTTTACCTGTACAATAGTCAGTCAGACACGGTCCGGGTGCTATCGCATCTCACTACTTGTGGGAACTTACCAAGGGCGTGACCACGAAAGTCACAACGGCCAAAGCCGCCACAGTGGCGAGCATTTGAAACTTGTTGAAGTCTTTGCCGAGGCGGTCGAAGTTGAAGCTAGGCGTCAGCCTTGTGCCGAACACATCCAAGCCGTAGGCGAAAATCAAGCTCGTGCTTTCAAGGATCGCGGAGCTGGTGATAACGTCTTTAATGCCGATGACCTCGCGCGCGTGGTTCAGATTCCACTTCGGGTCAAACTCGATGACTGGGGCGTACTTCACGAGGCCCTCAGCTTGCTCGTTCTTCGTAGGATCACGGCCTACGGGGCGACGGGGGTCGATGACACCTCTTGGGATGCCAACGATTGAGTTCGAATCGGCCAGTACGGCGAGCAATTGTCGCGACGTGATGCCTTGACGGGTCTGGGTGACGGCTAACTTGGCGATGGATTCCGGGATTTGGTAAGTCTGGGTCAGCGTGAAAGGCTCAGTGCTTCCTGCCAAGCTGGAGACGTTGACGGCATCGTCGAGAATGCCACGGTCATTGGCAGAAAGGGACTCGAACAACTCGCCACTGACGAGCTGGTGGCCCTTAGGCGAGAAATCACCTGATTCAGCAGTGAAAGAATAGGCGAACCAGTTCTCGGACAGGGTCGATGTGATGGGCGCACTCAAATCCACATTTTTGTGGGTGTTCGAATAGATGATGGCACCGCTGACGGTATCGAGAACGTAGACCGAAGCAGATTTCAAGGTTTCGTGTGCAGTCACAAGGAGGGCGAGATTAGGGTTAAGGTACTTGTAGAGTACATTTCTGTCGCCCAAAACCTTTCCAATAGACGCGACAGGATCGTTTGCAGGCCTTGAGACCAGGCTCACGATCTTTTCGCCGGGCTGCGGCGTGAAATGCCACAGGTTGCCCGCCTCCTCGGGCCCAGGCGCAGTGGCTACGAGCTCACCATCAGCGAGGGTGTATTTCACGGCGACTTCGGGCAAAGGCGTGTCAACGTGGACGTCAGAAGAGGAAGATGCGATCTTCTCGCCCGTTGAGGCATTGAAAAGCGGCGCTTCAGCATCGTTGTCTTGTACCACTCGGATGATACCGTTGGGCAACGCTTCCACGCGGGCATCCCAAGACTGCCTGGTGGGTACTTGGGTGATTTGCTTCGACCAGAGAATGTTGTTCGGGTTGCCGCCGTCAAGAGCGACTAGGCGACCGCTGCCAGTAGCACAAGTGATGATTTTGTTGAATCCAAAAGCATCACCGTGGTCATCGCTAGTGCCGAGGAAGCCGCGCATGAAGCTTTGCGGCAGAGTGCGAATGGTTTCGGGGAGACTCTTCAAGTCGTTGATGTGACGGTTGATGCGGTGGATGTAGGCATGGACAGGCGTGCTGTGAGCCTCTTCTTCGAGTTCGTGAACCAGAGCCTCAGCCTCGGAAGGGATGGCGAATGCAGCAGAGATGGTGTCTGCCAACACTTCAGGTCGTTGCCAGCTTGCGCTGCCATCTCTGAGAAGTACCCACTCGCCAGAAGACAAGTAGACTGCAGATCGAACAGCAGAAACCGCATCTCCCTTGATGGACACCTCGGAGACGGCGTGAATTGGAACGGCCTCTCCTTGGCTAGAAGCAACACCAAAATCGCTGATCTTCCACTTGCCCAGGATGCCGTGAGATGCAGAAGACACAGTAGAAACCTCATCGTTGCTGATTCTGGTGAAGTACACGTTTGCATCGCTGCTGCTGGTAGAGAAAGCACTGCGGCCTGAGATCTTGGGCAGACTGTACGCCTTTTCGATTTGACTCTTCTTCAAATCGACGTGGTAGACCTCGGCCCAGTCAGAAACAGCAGTCTCAAATTCCACGAGGAAGTGAGCCAGCGAGTTGGTGTGGTATGGTGCCTGAAGAGTGACGCGTTGAACTGCGTGCTCATTGTGCTTGTCGATGTTGAAGGACGAAACAGACTTGGTTCCGATGACATTGATCTTGAGCGTAGTGTAAGCTGCATCTGCCCATGCGATGATCGGCGAGGCAGAATTGGCGCCAACAGAAACAATGGTATCCGTCGAAGCGAGCTCGCTGTCAGAGCTCAGGGTGTACTCGTCCGTCTTCTTGCCAGTCACTGGGTCCAGAGTAATGACTTTGATCTTGATGTATCCAAGCATGGTCTTGTGAAGCAAAATGGCAAACACCTCGGTCGACGAGGCAGAAACCTGATAAGGCTCGTCGCCGCTCTCAAGCTTGTGTGACCACTTCACGGCGCCGGTAGCGCCGTCCAGCCTCTGAACCTCAGCGTGCTCTCCTCCCGCAAGGATCAAGGCATCCTTCGCGCCAGGTGTTTCCTTTCCATCACTGAGCTCCAGGATCTCCAAGTCCTGCAACAGCCCAGGCGCGGTATGACTCCAAGCAAGTTTGCCATCTCCAGCACTCCATGAAGCGACTTGATTTCCAATACCGCTGATAACCAAATCTTGGTCCTCTCCAGCGCGCAGGAAGCTGGATTGCGAGCTCACATCTGCTTCCAACAACTGCCTCCACACCAGCGATCCATCTCTTGGATTGACGGCACCAAGGACGCCCTTTTCAGACAAAGTGTAAATTAGCGATGCGCGCGATGCTGGGTTCGGACGGTGAAAGAAGGTGGTGGACTCCTGAGGTGTGCCCAGCAGTGCGTGATGATAATCGAGATTCCAGGCTTCATCTGCGAATACCGCAGATGCTGATCTGAATAGCAGACAGGCTGCCGCGAGCACCGGCAGCATCATCTTGTTGTTGTGCGGCTCTGACGCTGGTGGTGTTTCCCGCAGGGCCAGCTAGCTACAACCTGAAGCTCTACGGTTACCTCATTCCAAAGCCCGCGCATGAAAGGCGGCTTGGCGGGGCATCACCTCTCAATCAATTCTTTAATGAATTTCGGCTAAATTTTGATTAATCGAGTTCTTGACTGCTTATCTCAAAACATGAACCCTCGAAGCATTCCAAACACGCCATGACGCTGTTTTGGTTTCCGGTGCACTCCAATATCCGTAGTCAATGTCCTCTTGCTCATGACGTTTCCGCTGCTCGTTTCACACTTCGTCCAAGATGTCGGAACTATCAAGCCTGCGACTGTACGATTCGATTCAGTTTACACTACTGCAGCAGTGCTTGGTCCTGCAACCAACAATGGAATCGCAAAACGGAAACAAGACCGGAGCAGAACTGTATCTCGATAGCCCTTGAAGTTGCATATCTCCCATCCCGTGTCTGACGTATCATTCATGACACGCGCGACAGCACCTCTACGTATCATCGGAAGGCTTCCTTAAGGGATAATGTAACGTCACCCAGCACCAACCAAGATGATTTAACCATGCCGCCAATGACCGTCGCGAAAGCCACGATTCTTGAGCTTCACCGTTCGGCCTCCTTTACGCCGTTGGAGGATGGCCCTACGCTTCAACCAGAAGACTCAACGGCCGATCATGGAACGCAAAACAATTGGCTTTGTTCGGCAGAACGATTCTCGAACGGATCAGCAACGGCAAATGAGCACGATGCCGCCAGCGAGCACGTCGGGCGAAGCCATTGGCTTTCCTCCCCGCAAAAGGGCCCAAACACCACCGTTCGAGCACGCGTGGATGGCTGTCCGGTCGCCGGTAGTGCGCATAGAGCTGTCCGCCGGCCTCTCAACGTGACGGACAAGTGCCAAAACCTGACAGGATTGCTGATGCCGCTAGCAGGCAGG
>MSJI02000514.1:40976-103526 GCA_001931905.2 Cladosporium sp. IMV 00045 | reverse complement strand
ACAGCAAGTAGCTCACAACAGCAAGCAAAGTATCCAACACAGCTCTGAGCGCCACTTCAACCACGCCCGCACAACCCTTCATCCCAAATCTTGTCCCTCTTCTCTCTCCCTCAATATCGTCGTGCCCAGGCTTATCGAACATCTCCCCTCCCTCTTCCTCACCACAGCAAGCAGATAGCCGCTTCGCAGCTTCATCCTTGCGTACGCTTGCTCGTCGGGCCAACAGCTGTGGCAAGTTACAACGTGCGGCCAGTAGGCAGCGGAAGACGATGCAGAGGAGCACGAGGAAGAGACAGGTCAAGGCGTATTGGCCTGTCGTAGAAGGCTTCCAAGCATTGCTGTAAAGAGGTGTGCTGGTTGAGGTGAAGAATGTCATAGGCATCGGCTCCATGGGTGGCATGGATTCGTGGCCGTGGTTCATGTCGTTCATGTTGTTCATCTTGAGATGTGCGTGGTGGATGGCTTCGAAGAGGAGATGCGACGCAGCTGATTTACGATGATGGCGTAAACAAATATTGGATTCGATTCCAATCTATTGCACTTATGTACCCTTCGCCGAGGGGGGAAGTCGAACAGTCGATAGCAGCCAGACGAGGTACCGAAAGGACACCTCTGATTAATAACCGCGTACTAATGTGGGAAAAATGTATGGTTCAAGTGGTCCAGTCGAGAAGATTTAGACTCTCACAAGCTGTCAGGGAACACAAAGACCACAAACATCAACAAGAGTGTTGTAAAGAACGACCTCGCCCACCAGCATCCAAGATCATGAGCAAGTACCCCAACGCCCTCAGCAAGCACGATTCAGAGACGAATCTCCACCATCTCCTCAAACCCGCGCACACCTTCAGCAAAAGACACATCATCATTCCAATAGTCCCAAAGACCGTCCGAATCCCACGGGAAACATGCGCGCAGAGCGGGCTCGCCAACGGCCTGCCTTAGGTTTGTTGTGGTCTAGCTCGGCGACGCAAACTCGCTCAGTAAACTCGCTCATTCTGGCTTGGCGGGATGGGCCTTGCGCGGGTTGAGGAATGTACAACACCACCTTGATGGGTCATTGTTTGAGGGTCCTAATTATTGTCTTCTGTCATTGTGAAGGATGTGAAATGCATTGAATTATATCGGATCTCTGATCTTTTCGAACCAACAAAACCACCGCATTGGAAGCCTGGTTTTCTTCCACATGCAGGCATTATAGCATTATCCCTTGAATCTACGAGATCTATCATCAATATGTATGTATACTTGAATGCCGAACCGATATGTCCAACGAAAGGGTGTGAAACCAGAAATGACGCCGAGAACCCCATGCTAGACTGCCGCTAAGAAAGACCTGTAAGAAAACATGCGATGAGAAAGCATAAAGATCGACTAACACCATGCGTGCAAAAAAAAAAAAAAAGAAAAAACAATACTAGAAACTGAACAAGCCACTCCTCTTCTTGCCGAAAGGATAAACGACGATAGCGCTCAAGAAGAGACCGACCGTAATTCCGATCGCAACTTGGATGACTGAGTAGCCGACGTTGAACGCGATCGAATTCAAGCCTCCGCCTGTCGCGATGGTTGCAGCGTCAACGACTGATGAACCGTTGGTAGCGTTGCCTGTGATCTGGTCCGCAGATGCGATTCCGGAGACCAGACTGCCAGACACGGCGAGGCCGGAAGGCACCTGCACAAAGATGGCAGGCAGCATGGCAGCAGCGGCGAGACCGTAGCCGACGCGACGGGTCTGGCGCACGAACATTGATTCTGCATCACTGTTCGCGTGGCCTTCTTCGAGCTTGGTTGGCATTGCGGAGGGGTCTTTCTTGGATTTGATGCGAAGGACGGTTTTCTTGAAGCTCTTCCAGCGCGGGCGGAGCATGTCTTCCCAGACGTCAAGAGCGCGGTTTTCAATCCGAGAGCCGATACGGGAGTAAAGGTTTGCAATAACGCCAATTACGAAGGCTCCGAGGGTGTTTGAGATTTGGCTGTTGCCGCTGAAACGCTTAGAGGAGAAGAAGTTGACGAGGTAGCCGGCAAATGCGATGATCATCATCATGGGCGCCTGCTTCCACTTGGCTTGGTTGATGATGATCAAGCACATCGTAAATCCAGGCACGAAGAAGAAGAACCAGTATCGTGGCATCTCAGTCTGGCA
The DNA here is from genome assembly GCA_001931905.2 of Cladosporium sp. IMV 00045. NCBI lineage: Eukaryota > Fungi > Ascomycota > Dothideomycetes > Cladosporiales > Cladosporiaceae > Cladosporium > Cladosporium sp. IMV 00045. Next base: position 101,380 of record MSJI02000514.1, on the reverse strand, counting down.
AGTCGTCGAAGAGACTGCGTTGGAATCAATCAAACCATAGATCGCCGTGCCAATAGTGATGCCGAAACCAAGGAATAGCGAATAGATGATCGCGTAAACCATACGCACACTTCCAGCGACGATGCTGCGGCTTTGCAATTCCAGAGAAGCGCAGAGAACGATGTAACCAGGGAGAATGAGAGCGATCGATGATTGCGCAAGAGCCGAGAAACAGAAGAGATTGCCGCCTCTAATGCTGCCGAAAGCTCGCGCAAGGAATGAAGTGATGATCGCAGCGCCGACTTCGAAAACATTGGCGTAGAGATCCGAACGGGGAGCGATGACGAGCTGTAGTATACCCAGGATACAACCCAGGAAGAAGGCTATGGGGAGGTCGATCAATCGTGCGCCAAAAGCAAAAGGTCCGACGCACACAGAAGCAAGGCCATACACGGGAATGCGGACCCACAAATTGTGCTTAGGCTTCCGGGAAGTGACCTCCTTCAGCCTGGAAGTCGCGTCTTCAACTCCAATTCGATCGTGGACGACCTCTTTGTAGATCTCGTGAACGTCTCTAAGCTTTCCAAGATCCAAACCTTGCGCGACTTTGACGAGCTTGACCTCTGTCGTATGCGTAGTCTGGTCATCGAAAGACATGATCATGGATCCAGGGATGTAGAGAAACTGGGCCTCAATCTCCAGGACACGCGCAGACATGGACATATACTCTTCCAAGCGATGAGTCGGGGCTCCATACTGCATCAAAGCGCGGCAGAGTTTCATCAGATACTTCTGCCTAGCGATCGTTTCTGCGATGTGGACCGTGATCCTGATCTCGTCGGTAATCTTCGGTCGGCTCTTTTTGTACAAGGCATTGATCGCACTTGAGCTGCGCGATTTCTTGTGCAATGCCTTCTGCCTTTCTGCTTCTTTCTGCTGCTCCTTCAAACGTTGTTGTACTTGCTCGCCAAGTCCCGTGACGCTGGGAGACCCAAGAGCTGATGAGGAGCCGATCAATTGCGCAAGCGATGATGACGAAGGGCTGCGATGCTTTGGCGAATACCAATGACGTGAGGTAGGCCTACGGTGGTCCGGTGTTGATGTTCCAGATCTGGGTGGAGAGTTGTTTGGGGTCGGTTCGGCGCTGTAGATAGCGGTATCGCCACTGTATGATCTGACGTGAGCCTTCGGAATGTGGCTCGAAGATCGTCTTCGCTCCTCCTCGAGAGGATGCTGATAAAGCTTGAGTAGAGATCCAAGAATACCGCCCCTGTACTGTTCTGGCCGGGGGGCATAGTCTTCAAAGAATCCTGTCTCTTCGGTTGGCGTCACCGCACCTGAGCGTTGTCCCGAGCTGGCTTCTGAATGCAAGATTTGGTTGCGAATGGTGTGTTTCCTCACGAGCTTGTGCGCTTCCGAGGTGTCCATCTGTCCGTGGCGACGCAATGCTGGTGGTGTGATCGAATCCTCATCGTCGTCGTCTACAATGGCACTTTCGTTCCTGTGACGTTTGAATTCCTTCATTGGAATGTCGTCCATACGCAGCTCCGGGACCCTCCTGTTTCCAAAGAATCGTTTCCGCTCTGGTGAGACTTCTCTTGAGTTCGGCTCAGACTGGATTCGCTCGGACTGCTCCAGGCGTTTTCCCCTTTCGAAGGCCTCTTGAGCCTTCTTCTTCCGCCATTTGCCATGTTCGTCTCCACTCTCGATTTCCTCCTCAATGGTCGCTGGTGGAGTTCCATGGTCCGATGGAGATCGCCTGATGGCAGGTCTAGGCTTTGATATTGTACCTGCATCAAATGCCTGGTAGATCTGCTCTGTTTGTGCTGGCGAAAGGTCGGGCAAAAGCGATTTTCTCTCGTCGCGGGGCGTCAACAAGGCGTCGCCGCCTCTGTCTGGTTGCCAAAGACCGCCACCAACGGGAGTGACTTTACCGCTTCCTTCAGGTGATTCCTGCTTGCTACGCGGTGGTGGTGACAGAGTTCTGCCAGCAGCTGGAGTTGGAACTTCCACAAAACTATTTCGCGCACTTCTGCCGCCAGGATCCTCACCGAAACCGACCCTCTTCTTCTTGTCTCTGGGTCTTTCTCGACCACGGCTTTCGGGACGGCTATTATCGGCGCTCGACATGTTGCCACCCGTCAATATTCTCGGAGGGTTAGAACCAGGTGAGTTGACCACATTTGCGGATGCATGGTCCCCGAATGGATCAGGGAACTCCTCGACCGGCGTCGACATGTTTGTTGGCGACTATCCAATAGCTGAGTTGTTGAAGGAACAAAGAATCACCAAATGCAACTCAACAATCTCGCCGCTTGCGGTCGTTCGGGTGATGAGATGTCCAGTCTAACAAAGGAATTCGTGACTGGAAAATTTTTAACGGAGGATAGACGACCCTGCGTTCGAATAAAGGCCAATGTAAATTTATCCAGATCGTTCTTGTGTCGTGCTTCGTCGTATATGTTATAAACAGAATATATGCAAGAAATGCAGGAAACCGGACGTCGGAGTTGTGCGTCGGAGACCAGCGTGTAGGAAAAAGCCCTCGATGCCAATGCAGTGATGAAACGACTGAGCACAAAAGAGCAAAAATAAAAACAGACAATGCGGTTGAGCACGAGGCTGACTGCGCTCAACAAAGGTTGTGCAACAGATACGTGCAAGAGGGTGAGGATAACAGAAGATAAGAGGAAAGGAAGTAGCAAAGCATAGCAGAGAGAAGTCAGACTCAGGGCCCTGGGTGGCGGATACAAGCTTTTAGCTCGTCGTCGCATGGCTTGCAAAGAACCGTTTCTGTGGCAGCATGGACTCGCTTCTGCCAGAGCGGGCAGACAGCACAACAAGGGCCTAGTCTGCGCGCTCCAAGACATGGACAAGATAGGGACGCAGAAAAAACAACGCCGGGCACAGGCTGCCACAGCAGTGCGGCGGCTTACCGGATGGTTGGCGAAGGGTTGGCCGTTCTGACTACGCGCGCTATCGTGCCCATGCCCCACCAGCGCTTCGGTCTGGAGGGCGAGACGAGCTTTGCTATTTGACGACAACGGCGGATGGACATCGAAATGTTGTCTCGACCACGTCGACTCTGATAGTACACCGCCTCGATCCGCTTGGTTTGGGGGACAAGAGGCACCGTTCACGTACTAATCGTGCTCCTCGGAACGGGCCCCATTGGGGCGACATGGAGTGAGTGGGAACACGACATGGTGGTTTTGTGGGCCAAGTTGATAGCGTGCGAGGCGAAGAGGTCGAGCTTGGGTCAAGCGATTTACTCCTCGGACTCGAGCCTGCAACAACGACCAGGTTTCGTCTCGGCAGACGCGTGCCGCACATCCCGTCTACGTGGCTTGCTGAGTCGTCACGGTGAAACTGCGAGTGCGCGGTACGGCCGTTGTGTGGAATGGCGACATGCAGAGAAATGTGTGAGGGTGAGGAAAGCCATCCGGATGAAGCCGTTCGTGATGAAAAGGTTCAACTCCCCAACGAGCCGAGCGACTGCGAGCGAGCGAGCTTCGAGCTTGGAATTTCGCAGGGTCCGGAAGCGGAAAGCCGCTGGAGGCGTTCGGCAGTAAAAATAGTAGCATATGGAACAAAATACACTTTGTGTACGATCGTCCTCAGGCGTGTCATCCGAGGAGCGTCGAGTATAAGTTCAGTGGCATCTTAACGGTTATACTATATCCCTTGATGCCCAATGGTATCAGCGTACAATGATGGGCGCAAATGCCATTTCAGTTGATTGCTTCCTCCAACGGCGCAGGCCCACACCCGAATTTGATTTACCACACCTCAGATGCAGGCATGTAGCGAGCAATGACCATTGCGGAACAACGGTGAAATCCTTGCCCGCAGCGATGAGCAAGACAGCCACGAAAGCATATACGAAGCGACACGTATGACGTTGTTACGCAGACGACCGCGACGAACATCCAAGCCTCCCCCTGCAGCAATGACGAGTTGGAGCGCTACCCCTGTTGAGACAAGGACGGGCACACGGGATGACATGTGAAAAGTGATATAACGGAGTCAGTGCGCCATCGACCATCCTGCGACAACCGTTCAGATGGAGCCACGTGCGGGCGAGACACTGTCGTAATCTTTCTAGAAGATGCTGAAAAACAATTCCGCAGCTTCCTACCTCCGTTGACGAGAATGAGTGTTCGAATGTCATTGCTCGAGTTGACGCCAATGCATGTGCTCACGAGAAAGCAATGGTTATAAAACTGCCGGAGTCGTTCAAGATTCTCGAAGAGAGTACCTTGATGGAACGCAGAACGTCCCGATAGCTAAACAAAGAAAGTGAATTGATGTTACAAGAACAATATTGTTAAAATCCTGGTATGTACCTAAGCCCCAAGAAAGAAGCGCGAGCCATTGACATCTAGACTCGATTTGGCTTTCTCTTGCGCTTGCAGATTGGACTGATCCCGTCTGATCGATTGTGTTGAGATAGCAAAAAAAAAAAAAGTAAGGAACAATAAGGAATAGAAACAATCGTCGCTGCGAGGCCCACGAAGTGGCTCACAAGCCAGAACAGGCCGAGACGTTGTCATGAACCAGAGCCTTCATCACCCAAGTCGGCTCACATGCCTTCTTCCATACCCACATTCCTCCACCACGGCGTGCCGCTCTGCGTATGCGTTGGGTTGACCATGCTTTCCGCGTCGCCGACCTGCCTCCTCTCACTGACTTCCCTCTCGCCGAAACTGCCTCCGCGGCTCTTCAGCTTCATCGCCATACTCGACAGCGTCAAGCTGGGCATCTCCCTCTGTTGTCTTCCGACGCGCGTCAATCCCTGAGACGAACGTGAGGCCGTCATCATCGTGGGCGCCCCGGAACCGCCGCCGCTGCTGCTGCTGCGGCGGCTTTGCGAGGACCCGTTGATCCATTCATCCCTCATGACTGGTCGCTGTCACTGCAGAGGCTCCGAGCTCGACGACAAGCGGTTGAGGTGCAGGTAGACGTCGGTGCCGTAGCCTTCCATGCTGATAAGCTTGAGGTCACCGCCGAAGTAGCGAGCGTACAGGCGCGAGATGGGCAGTCCGTAGCCGAAGCCGGCCATGGGCGCTTTAAAATCGGATTTGTTGAAGTCTGGATCGAGGTTGGGCGTTTGGTCGACCGTGGTGTACATGTATGTCCAGACCAGAGGGATGCTGCTGCGTGGAATTCCACCACCCTCGTCGCTGACTTTGATGGTGATGTCCTCGCGTCCCTCGCTCACAATGACCTGTGTGACCGGGAACTCCTCTTTGTCGGCGCCATGAGTCTCGACAACAGCTCTCAAGCTGTTCTTCAAGGTCTCGAAAAGCATGTGCGACAAGTGTCCAGGGACGTACATGAAGTTGAGGTCTGGTGGGCAAACCAGGCGTACCTTGGGCGCGTCAAACAAGCCGTAGTGATCCTCGCAAACAAACCGTGCGTTCTCGATGGCTTCCTGCGCCAGGTCGCGGACGTTGGTATTTGTACAGATGATGCCGACATAGTTAGGGTCCGAATGCGTGCGTTGGTCAGTCAGTGCGATGTGTTGTCCGATAAGCATGCGTATTCCTATGCGGCTCATGTAGAATCGGTCCAAGAAAGCCTGGATGTTGTGGTCTATTTGCATCCGTTGTCGTTTGCGCTTGTATTCTAAGATTCCCTGTGCGACCGTTGTGACGACCGGGTCGTGTCTCCTCTTGATCTTCTCCAGCGTTGTCGCGAATTTGCTGTTGTAGTCGGCCAGCTCCGGTGGCCAGCTTCCGTTGTCTTCTGCGGCGCCGCTGTAGTATTTGCGCAGCCCGCTCGCTCTTGAGTCGCCATTTCCATTTCCATTGCCGTTGCAATTCTCTTTATCCGCCGTCTTGGGAGGTTGTGATCTGTATTGTCCAGGCTTGATGCTCGGGTTTGCGGAGGCTTCGCTCAATGCTTTTGCGACTCTTGGGTTCTTTGGTGGTCTTGAAAGGCGCTCTTTGACTTCTGTGGTGAGGCTCGGTTTTTGAAGGGTTGTAATTTCCTGAAAGCCATGAGTTTCGAGTTGAGTGGAGTTCTGAGCTTGTCCTGTCTTACCTCAAACGACTGCGCATACCAATCTTGCACCCTCTTGATGCTGGGCATCTCATTCAAGCCATCAGGCAAGTCTGCGAGCTCCTCGACACGATGCGCTAATCGGATTGGAAGCTCTTCGGAGAGAAATTGCGACGCACGAAAGAGTGTGCCTAAATTGCTTGTAATCAGTCAATTGCCTCTATACACTATACAGAAAACAATAGTAACTCACCTGTTGACGGATTGCTTCCAAACTGCACCCTATTGATCCAATTCACGTCAGTATGCTTATCTCTACAGTCCCCGGAGTCGGCTGGTCCGTGTCCTCCATCGCAGGCTCGAAGGCATACATTTGTCGCAGCGAGACTCCCGTGGCAGGGAAGGTCGCATAGTGCTTGATCATATTTGACAGCTCAGCTGTCGCTTTCCAGCTCATGATGCCGGCGATTGAGGCGAAAGGCCCGAAGGCCTTAGCCGGAGTGTCGGGTGGTGGATGTGGTGGTGGTTCGTCAAACCGGCGAGAACAGCATAAAGACAGGCCGGCGGCGGTGGACGGAGCGGTGTTGTCAGAGCAGTGGGACTACTAGGGATAATAGTACAAGAGAAGAGGTGTGGTAAATGGGAAGGGTTGGCTGGAGAGAGGAAAGGGAGAAATGTGAGTCGAAAGCATGAGTCTACGAGACCAGACGGATGGACTACTTGGGAGTACTGTGCTGCTGCTAGAGTCTCGAGTGACTGGAGACGTCAGAAGCTCTAGCCGCGGGGATTGGCGTGTGAACGGATTGGGGGCTACGGGCAAGCGGAGCACTAAAAGTCAGTCTACTGTGCCAGAGGAGAGAGATCGAGCGAGCAAGATGCACATCCAACGCACATGCCCTGCCGAGGCTTTTCTAGCACGAGCCTCAGAGTCAATTGATGGAATGACTACGTCCAAATGTGTTCGAGAGACTGGTCTCGTCAGGCGACATACTACCTAACGTCTGGCTGGAAGATCCAGGACTTCATCGCTTCCTGACACGCCATCACCTGGAGCCATAGAAATGTCCATCGAATATATGCCGCTGCAGAAGAGAACAACGGAGCATGCATCCGTCTCATTCCCCCGGAATTTCTTTTCCTTTTTGGTGGAGAGGCACGCGAGCAGAACTAGAGACCGTGAAGTTATCGGACGATACCGGGCAGTGATTAGCTTACGCTATCGATACCTTGATACTTTGACTGCATCTAGTAAAATAGTTCTGCAGTCATCGACATCGTTCGCATTCTTCAGATAGTCTCGGCAGAAGTATGCCAGGCACGCAAGGCCATGATGTCTTGGAATCAGTCTCATAAGAGCTGATCGAATGTCACGCTATCGTAACTACATGGCAAAGGGCACGGGAAAATTCGGTGAGATACATCAACATGTCGGGACACGCTCAAGACTTAGAGGAAGGATCATCTGTAGCTGTGAAGTCTTCTGTAGTATAACCGCAAGTAGCCGAAGGGGTTACCTACAGGACTAGATGCAGTACAAGAGTGGAGACATCTCCAGGCGAAAACTACTGTCTGTAATATGACTTTCTTTACTGGCGTGGAGGGCTATATCACCGATCTCAGGAAGCCGTTCCTGTTGTTCTTTGCTGTCCATTAGACTTTGGCCCGAATGCCTTTCTCTCGGCGGCCTGAATTTACGGTGATTCGATGAGCTTCAAGACTGGTTATGATGAACTCTTCTTCATCTTCTGCTGACAACCTAGATCCATAACTTGAGCTGTGGGAGTTGCAGAGCGACGATCGACGCGTTGTTGTTGAACGAGATATTGCAACTTAGATGCAAGTGGCCCTGAACATGTAGAGAAATTCACTACATACGATCCTCCTAGCAAAACGCAAGCCACTTCTCTCTGAGACTGACAATCCACTTTCACTGCTCACCATTCCAAGGCAACGTCAGGGAGAATGACCGCAACGGACGATTCACTTCACATCAAATGGATGATCACGTAAAAGCCACCAAGCTGCTTGCAAAACGCTCGCTCATCACCTCAAGCAAGAACCAAACCCTTTCCAACCACTAACCATCCACTAACACATTCAATACCGTATACTCGCAGTCCTAAACAACCATCACCACTAACAATACTAAATACCCAACACCGCTCATCATGTGCATCTACAGCCCCCACCGCTACACCAACTGCGTCTGCCCCAACGACAGCGGCGGCAGTCTAACCCGTTGCTTCCGCGCCATTCGCACCGAGCAAGTGTGCCCAGTTCCGCTAATGGGGTACGAGCAGAAATGTGTGGGTACTTGTCGTGTGTGCGAGGGAGTTGGCCAGGCTGTGGCTGGGGCTGAGAAAGAGCGCGAGAAGAAGAGTGATAAGAAGCGTTGATAGGTTGTCGATGTGATGTGTTGGATATGATGAGGGCGAGGATGAGAGAAATGATGATTGATCGAGTTGAAAAAGTACGGAGGATGAAGAAGTTGACGATTGCTTGATGTTGCAAATCGTGGCGAGAGAATCGTTGTGCTCAACCATTGAGTCTGCGATCCGGATTAGCGGTAAGGAGAGAGTGGAATGGCTAGTTTGCGTGCCTTCGAAGTGTTATAGGGATTAGTGTTTTCTGAAATTGTATCCTTTGCCAACGTCTCCTATTCCTCATAGACCTCACCGTCTGCAAACGACATGTCACATGTAAGAACGACGTCTCAGTTCTTGGTATTGCTTCACTTAGCTTCACTTCACTGCCCATCACTTTCGACCACTGCAATCAGTCAAACAACGAATCCGAAGTCAAATCCCAAAACATACTACCCAACACTCGACTCGAACACCAACAACAAAGGTGCAATCACTAAAACCATCCATCACACCCAAGATCATCAATCATTCGATCCTACCAAACTCAACCCAACACAACCCAGTCTCCAGGACCCAAGAACCAGACAGACCTCAAAACGCCAAACCAAAAATGTGCACCTTCACCCCCCACCGCCACGCGAACTGCACCTGCCCGCATCCCTCCACGGGCGCCATCAAAATGTGCAGCCCCGCGACTCGCAATGGGGAGATCTGCGCCAAACCGGCAAGACAGCGTGAGCAGAAGGGGGTTGGGGCCTGTTTGGTTTGTCTGAGAGCTGGGCAAGTGGAGAAAGTGGCAGAGGAGGAGGCGCTGGTCGAGCCGCGCCGCGGAGGAAGATTGAGGAGAGGTAGGAGCAGTGTGCTGCCGAGACGTTGATTAAATTGGTTTTGTGTTGAGGGCTTGAGGGCTTAAGGGAGAATGGGAGATAGGTGACGGGAGGGCCTTTTTGAAGTGATGTTTGCGAGGGGAAGGGCGGGTTTTGTCTATGTCGTTATGGGATTCGATTATGCTATGGGATATCGAGGGATCCCTCGCCTTGAAGTCAATTCAAGTGCGTAATACTGGCAATAAGCCGAGTTCAATTGCACAGAATCGCTCACTCGGCCACCTTGATAACCACCTTGCCGAAGTGGCTGCCGCTGTACAGATACTTGAGAGCATCCTTCGCCTCCTCGAATTTGAAAGTGCGATCGATGACGGGGTGAATGCCGTGCTTGCTGTAGAACTGAACCATTTCCTCAAATCTATCCTTGGGTCCGTTGAGCATGCCCTTGAGAGTAACGTTGCGGCGCAGAGCGAGCAAGTTGGTGTTCAAGCGATCGCCGGCCTCGTCTTCCTTACCGCTGAGGTAACCAATGCAAGAGATGCAGCCGCCGAAAGCGATGCAGTCGAAGCTGCGACGCAGAGTCTTAGCGCCACCGCACTCGAAAATGTAGTCGGCTCCGGCGTCTTTGGTGATACGCATGACCTCGTCCTGCCATTCAGGGTTGGCGCGGTAGTTGATGGTGAAGTCGGCTCCCATCGCTTTCGCCCTCTCGAGCTTCTCGTCAGATGAGGATGTGACGATGGTCTTGAAACCAGCAGCGTGGGCGATTTGCAGTCCAGAGATAGAAACGCCACCAGTACCTTGAAGAAGGACAAACCTGTCTCCATTGCTTGTATCCGGCTGGTTCATAGGTTGTTGCCAGTTGATTGCCATCCACGCTGTGACGGCGGCGATTGGGAGACAAGCAGCCTCCTCGTCCGACAGGTGATCCGGCGTAGGGACGAGAGCGTTGGCGTCAAACCAACGATACTCGGTGAGAACGCCGGAAAGAGGCAGACCAAGTCCAGAAGTCATTCCCTCGGCATTGATAGTACCAGTGAGATGCTTCTGGTTGAAAATGCTTATCACTCGAGTACCGGCCGCGAGAGTATCGTTTCCAGAGACAACGGTACCGCACATGTCTGAGCCGGGCACGATCTTCTCCGCCTTCTGGACACTCTTGTGATGGTTGTACTCGCCCATGCAGACCTCAGTGTCGCGAAAGTTGAGAGACACGCAGTGCACTTTCACCAGGACTTGTCCATCTTGAGGTGCAGGCAGGTTGGCTGTTTGGAACTCGACATTGTCCAGACCATTCTGCTCAGTCACCCATTGTTTGACCTGTTGTGGTGCCATGGTTTCTGTGTGATTGAAGTCGCTAAGGAGATGATATTGAAAGGAGATGTATTTTCTCGGGATGAAGTGGGAAACACGTAGATTTGGGCTATACTTATTGATTTCCAAGATGGATACACACGCTGCGAATGAGCTTGCAAGGACCGGAATGGGTCCCGCATGAAGTGTAATGATTTGCCAGGATGATATCAGAACGAGGTGGAGTTTTCTGTAAATCTACATGACTAGTGTCTGATTGTTACCGAGGCATGAACGAGTTTCATTACTCGCTTGTCTGAAGCCTTGTGACGTTCAATTGAGGCTCTGCGGTAGCTTCCGCTGGCCCACGTCATCAGTCAGCGTTTGGCCGATACGGAACCACTAGGCTGGCGCAGCGAGGTCCAGAGACTCAAGGAGACATCAACAACAATTCTCACACTTCACACCATTCGCAGCTCAGCACATCCGGAGGAACAACTCAATATTACAAGGATTCTGAAGTTCTGTGGTTACTGCGAGGTTGCCGCATGATCGCGAACGAACGGCAGTGAGATCTGGACGTTCCTCTCCTTACTCCGTTTCTTTCAACATGCCCGCCTCATCATCGGTCGGTTCGGATGTCTTTGCGATATTATCATTGCTCATCATATCGACACTGGTGCTTCTCTTACTACGACACTACCTCCCACTGCGCACCACACCGGGCTATCTCCTGCTCCCGGTGTTCCTCGCTCTCGCCCTACCATGCAGCATCATCCTCCTTGTACCCATCGACTTAGCATCTACCGAAAATGCCGACAGCGAAGGCCCGAAACGAGGAATTTGGCTACCTGAAAGAGCTGTCTTCGTGGCATGGAGGATCACATATTGGTTGACGTTCGTGTTGACTTGGTTCATTCTCCCGCTCATGGGCGAGTACTGCGATTCCGGCTTCCGCGATACGAAAGGAAGGGTTTTAGACTCGCTTAGGAGCAACGCGCGATACCAGCTCATTGTTCTGAGCTCGTCAATTGCCGGACTGGTTTACTTCATCCTACAGAATGGGTTCCACGGAGAAAGCATCAAGGGTCTTGTCATGGCGCTGGCTTATGCTTGGGGTCTGGTCCTGGCTATTGGACTAATGGGACATGGTCTAGTGGCGATGCCTAGAAGGCTATTCAGGAACGCCAGCCCAAGCGCGAGAGTAAGAGGTCTTCAAACCCAGGCTCCCAAGATAAAGGACAAGCTTGACGATGCCATTGAGCAATTGGAGGTGATCGAGAACACCGCACTACAGCTAAAGAGTCGCAAGAGCGGGACAAGCTTGGATACTCAAGACTGGATCGACGAATTGGCAGAGACGTCTTCTGCTCCTGATTCAAGACCTGGCGCACAAGCAGCTATTCGCGCTAGTAATTCAAGCATCCCAGCTGTGATTACTGAGAGATACCTGGCCGATCTGACAAGGAAGCTGAAGCGGGCTCGTCACAGGAAGGCACGATTCGTGGACGAATGGGCGCGCCTCTGCCAACAGGCTCAGGACACTCAGACAATCATCGATTCTGCTGCTTCACAGAAACTCGACTTTGGCCGCGAGGGACCGGGCGCTTTCAACTTCAAAATCCTGACACCAAGTCTCCGCTTCTACACTCACTTCTACGCCATCCCGTACCTGCGCATTGCGCTATCTCTAATCTTCGCCATGGCCTCAGCTCTGGTTGTTTGGAGTGAAGTTGTTAGCTCCTTCTCCTCGAAGCTATCGATCATTGGCTTGACAGTGGTCCATCATCCAAACTCTGACAGAGGTCAAGTGCCATTCTTTGGTCAAATCATTGCAGCTGCCTGGCTGCTTTACATGGATGCTTGTGCGCTCTATGCGATTTCGGACGTCAAGGTTTGGGGAAACCGCGCTTTGGTAAAGCGCCAGACCTACGGTGAAAGTGCTTGTTGGTACAGCTTGCAAGTTGCCAAATTGACTGTGCCCCTGAGCTTCAACTTCATTACACTAATGCCCGCCTCTGTCTACAAGGAGACAAGCTTCTTCCACTTCCTTGGCAAGCTGGTGAACCTAACGCCGTTGGGGAGCGGTTTCAGCACTTACTTCCCCTGCTTCGTCCTCGTTCCGGCGCTTGCAACCCTCTTCAATCTCTACGGAAAGACAAAGAAGATCGTCGGATTTGGCGTTCTCGAAGATGACAGCGTGGAAAATCCTTCCGGTTTTGGCACAGGCGGATGGCGTGAAGGCCGCGCACTCATTGATCGCGAGATTCAAGCCAGGGGTGAGGGGTCCGCTGTCGGACTGTCACCACGTGGCGCCTCGTTAGACCTCGAGCGAGGCGCTTCCGGTTCTGGTACCTCCACACCAGCACGTGGTCCACAGCAAGGTTCCTACCTTTCTAGTCACGTAAACACCGACCACCAGACAAGGGAGGCAAATCGACAGTTCAACAGCATCACGAACCAAGAAGAAGACCGCGAGGATGATTCTGCGCGTCACTTCTATCAGGACTTCACTGAGCGCGTCAAGAATACGTTCGAAACTGTTGATCGCCCAGAATGGATGCAGAATCTGGGCCAAGGCATCACGATGCCAAATTGGATGAAGAACGACGAGAGGGACAGCGATGGTGGAAGCGCTTTGAAGCGTTGGTTTGGAGGACGGCCCGAAGATGGACGTCTGAGACTGTAATAATTCGGCGCATGTGTCACATTAGCGATGGCGTTTCTAGGTATTGAGCCTTGTAAGAAAATTTGTTACAACCAATGGTATGCTCTACGAAAGATTTGTGTGACTACGTAGGTGGTCGGCTGTTTTCGCGGCGTCTACGGCGTTCAGAGCACTCTGTTAGCGCGTTGTGAAGTCAATATGTTTCTTCTTACTGCTAAGAATAAAAATCAAGGTACACGATGTGCAATTATGCTCTGTAGTTACGTAAGTATATCCTCTGACAACAAATTACAATTCAAAGGATTCAGGTCCCCATCGCTATAAAAAGCCTCATATTTGACAGCTCCCTTACCTCTCGGGCGAGTGGCTTTCCAGTGGGCTGATGTGCTTTCCACCTCCTGCCATGGCTTTCGGAGCTTTCACAAACTCTTTCAGGAGCCACATCCACATATCGCCAGAATGGTAAAAGCTTCGCTTGGCTACTCGCGCTTTGGGTCATGCTGGTGAGTGATCTGCTCGCTGTTCAGGTCCGTCGGGCGTGTGGTATGGCTTTTGGGCGCGAGCTCATAGCTTTCATGGCTTCATTTGACGTGAGTTCAGGCTCTCGCAGGGTTGGCGTGTCAATTTCCTATATTGTCATACCATGATCATGAGAGTAATGGACTACTAGGGTTAGTGTTGATCCGACCGGTTTTGGGGCTTGTTGCCAACGAATACGACGGATAAAAGGAGCCATTGAGTCACTTAAATGTTCTTTAATATCGTAGCGATTCAAGTAACGAACTGTTTGAATTGTCGACATCGCAACTCAAACCCATGATGCTCAGACTACTACTAGCTGCATTGCTAGCTTCATCGGTGACGGCCTCTGCCATCCCAGAGGCTGAAGGTAGGGCGTGCGCCACTATTCGACGAGAATGTTGTACTGACGTTTTCATGCAGCCAGAGGAAGAGACGACCGCAATACTATCTATGTGAAGAAGAACCAGATCATCTCGGATGTCATCAAAAATGCACCTCGAGGCAGTCGCATCGTAGTCACCCCTGGCACCTACAAGCAGCAGGTAACCATCAGCAAGGACGGCATCACCCTCATCGGCAACGGCGTCACTCTGCTACCTCCGGAGCCTCCAGAGACCTTCAAAAAGAATGCTTGTACTGGATTCACTGGCCCTCAATCGCAAGCTGGTATCTGCATCGCCGGGAGCGACATCCAGGCCGATGATTTCATCGTTGAGCACCAAAAGATACGATCCGTTGGCCGGCCGGTCAAGGATGTCACTGTCAGTGGATTCACTGTCCGAGGATTCATTGGCGCCAATATCCTGGTCATCGGTGCCGATAACGCCAAAGTGTACGGCAATATACTCAAGGACAACCCAGCGTATGGAATGCTCACGGCCGGCTCCAAAAATACAGAGATCTCTGGGAACAAGGTCACCATTGAGAACCCGTTGAGCGACTTCAACTTCGTTGGCATATGCATGGACAATCTCTCGAAGGTCAAAGTGACTAAGAACAAGATCTCGAATTACTTCATTGGCTTGTGGTAAGGCATCATCAGCACCTTCACGTCTTGAGACAAAGGCCACGGACGCTGACACCCGAACAGCGTACAAACGAACGGTGCGGAAGTTGAAGAGAACGAAGTGAGCAACACGTGCTACGGAGCCTTCCTCGACCCCTTCGTCAAAGACATCAGACTCAGGAACAATCGCTTCACTCACTCCAATGACCTGTGCACTGGATTCCCTATCGCAGGCATCATCCTCGACGGCACTATCAATGCCAGAGTGGAGAACAACTACGTCGAAGACTGGAAGAACGGTGACCCGAAGAGTGCTGGCATAGCCATCGTCGACGACCCCTGCAATGATCCACAGGCGCCCTCGCTTTCGTGCATTACAGGTGGTAGCGGCACTGCGGTGGCTAGGGGCAATCTTGTCAAGGGAAATAAGTTGCGTGACAATGATCTTGATATTCGCAAGAAAACGCAGGGCAAAGGCAATGTTGTCAAGAAGAATGATTGTTCGATTTCTCAACCAGCTGGGCTTTGTCGGTCGAGATGATCAAGATTGCTGGAACTGATTATTCGGGTGAAGCGTGAGTCGATAGGGACTATCGAAGATTGACATTGTGTTTGTAGATCTGCAAGCGAAGTGTTACTCATGCTTTCATTCATTTCATGGCGTGATCATGATCACGCCACTGCGAGCCGTCAGAAGACCAGCGCCACATTGCGCCCAAACACTCTCCTTTGACTGTATGTGGAAAATGGCAGTAGAATTACAGTTCCCTGATCGTCACGTTGTAACGCCATTTGGGCGTGAGATACATGTGGGTAGCACAACTTGCTTTGCTTTCCCATGTCAGCTCACATTATGTGTGCGAGCGTCAAACTGTCATGTGGTCAAGCTTTACAAACCACGAAGCCAAGTCGTGCAGGGGCTGAAGGCATTGAATTGTACAATTCAGGCACCGTTCAGGTCGCCGTCCTGGTAGCGGAAATCGTCCAGTCCCTTCCCCAAGTCTATGTGGTGCACCTACGAATCGTGCGTAGAATGAACAGTGAATATCCGCCTTATCTAACTCTCGCAATCCCGGGTATCATACGTCTTGCCCAAATCGTAAAATCATCGTGAGTTGGATCTCCTGCTGCAGGGAATCTCTGTCTTCAGCCTCCCGCCCTTTCTTTCCTCTTCTTCTCCTTGGCTTCTCGTTTTGCCCTTTGCTCGTCCGCCATGCGCCGTTGAATTTTGAGTTCCATGTTGTGTTGGTCTACGAGCGCACGCAGCTCCTTCTCAATTTGCTCATTCTTCTCTTTCGCTTTTTGTCGCGCTCTCAGGCGCTCCTTCAGCGCTTCCACTTGCTCGTCGATGTCGTTCTGGATCGCAGCGCGCAATGCTGTCGCAGTGCCGACGCTTGCTTTGTGGTTGAGAAAGTCGTCAGGGAATGTATCCAAGTCCGGATCTAGACCTGGTCCGCCTTCAAGGTAGCCGCCAGGGTGGGTGAGTTTGATGCCCGGGATTGCGCTGGCAAAGACGCGCCGTGGGTCGTTCAATGGCAGAGGTAGCTCGCCCTCGGATATGCTTGGAAGGTCGGAGAGAACTATATCTCTTGCGCGGATCGATGCGCCTTCTTCGGGTGCTTCATCGCTGTCGTCCGGTATCACCGTCAGTCCTGTATCGTTTTTCGCATTTGGGTCCAGCAGGACCTGGACGAGACTATCCTCGAAGTCGGTGTTGTATTTGAGGTCGTGCGGGACATAGGATGCATAAATGCCGGAAATAGACTCCTTCTTAGGCGAGTTAGAGCCTGCTGTTGCTCTTGGTGATACCATAGTGTCGATGTTGTGGGAAGAGCGCAGAGCCCAATGATGCGATTCGCAAGTGGTCGCGACGTTCGCAGGGAAGCGGAGCCGAGGCGAACTGTCAGCCACACGGCTGTGAACACCTCACTGTGAGACGCAATGTTTGTGAACATCGTATGATATATGCATCTCATCGTGAGAAATCATTCTCAGTTTGCCAAAGGCGGCGTTCTCATACGAATCAATGAGAGCACCATCCCAACCCAGAGGTCTAGCCAGAGCTTCCAGTGGCCTAAAGCAATGACTATACTGGCGACCAACCCTCACAAACACCACGAGCCTCTTCTTGACATGTCGTTACATACCTTCTGTGTTTGCTCACCGCTTCCTCATATAATAATGGCGGCACAGGGGCTCAATAATACCGGCATTCTTCACAAACTCCACGCATTCACGGCGCATTTTTATAGTCACTAACGACAGAAATGGTCTCTCTTGCATATAAAGAAGGCTCCACTTATATACTGTATTCTTTACCCTGCTATACTGGAACATATCAGTCGCGACCACTTAGTCAGCCATGGCCTCCAACCGTGACACCCACGAAGACAACATGAGCGAATCCTTCTTCGCTTCCAATCTACCGGAATGGAAGCGAGACCTGTGGCTCGACATATCAGAGGCTGCGCAGGCCAAAAGCGTCTTTCACAAGGACGACTACGATGAAAATGGCGAGCTCAACATGCATCTTCCAAAGTTTACAGACCTTTACAGGTGGCTCGTACGCGACTCTTTCCTATCCAATTCAAAGTCGCGAGAGGAGAGTATGCTAACTTTAGTGGAAAGGTTGGACGAAGTGTCGAAGAACAGTTCAAGACCCTCAAAGCAGACTGGCGGCACGTGGACAAAGCCCGTTGGGAACTGAACTTCCTCGTTTGTAGCAACGACCAACTTGCAGCAGCACATGAAGCGGATAGCAGCGGCAACAGGACTCGAGTCCACCGCAAGCGCACTGACATGTTTGTTGAAGGACTTCAGCCTACGTGAGTGGCCTCCAATACGTTCTCTTGATAGCACGAAGAAATATTGGTGAATGATGCTGATTGGAACTGCAGCGTAAAAGATTGGGTGATTGTCCGGTCAGAGGGCATCCCCGCGCACGAAGATCTGCCCAAAACCGCGTCGGGACGTCGAAAGCACTGCTCCGTGATGTGAGATGGGTTGGCCACTGGCATGGCGTGCCTGGAGGACTTGGTTGCGTTGATCCCTTGATCACCTATAGTTGATGGCTAAAAGCTCGAATATCTCCTTACCTTTGCCTTGGGCCAGTTGATCGCAAGGCCCCCCTTCATAGCCGAGTGGATTGAACTACAGGAGTTTATGCTGCACGAATTCATTTTCTGTCACGATAACCCCACTTGTAAGCATATGTCAAGTCTTATAAGCAGGTCTGGATACTTAAGAGCAGGGATCAATGCGGTTCGGCGCCGTTGCCGAAACTGCCGAAGCGAATCGTTCCTGGACTCCATTAAACCCACACGGGTGGTCTTGGGGATTTCGAGATCTTTCCACTTGCATGGGTATTCTGCACGTATCCCGTCATGCTGGTACAACCATCGAAATATCGGACGAGATCGAACGTCGATACGCTAGAATCTATTCCTTGAGATCTCGCGCAAGAGAATGATGCCCTGGAATTCTGAACAGCACTCAAGCCCACGCGCAAAATTGACCGGAGACTCTGATGATCACTCGAGACATGTTGCATATGCTGCGAACAACAATACGCGCATGCACGCCAGGCTCGAGCCAGCTCTCGCCCGTAATGTGAGCAGCGCGACTAGGAAAAAATGGTTGATCTCTCGCAACCGTTAAGGCCGCCGACAATCTGTTAAGACTCAGATATAAGACAGCCGTTGAAAAGGTGAGCGCAAAGTTCGCGCTACGCATGCACAGCACCTCTGCCCCGATAGTCTGTTTCCAGTGACAACATCATGCCTTAGTAACCTCTCTTCCGATCAGGTTATGGCGGAAAGGCGTAACATGAACATATTCTGCGGGATGGTCTACGAAGCTGATGATCTGTTAAAGACGAGAGTCAACAATTCACAAGCGAGGCTTCCAGACAATAGTCATGCGAGACGCGACTTCAGGAGATTGTTATGCCACTTCGAATGGGCGCCAGAGCTTGGAAGTACTTAAGAGACATCTATCTATAACGCTCCACTATACAGGACCCTTGGGGACTCCGAACTCAGTCTCCTTGGTGCCTCTCCACCTGGCATCAACACTGTTCTACGGCCCGTATCACGCCGCCCTGGCTCGCCTGATATCCCACTGGCCCTACGTCGCCCGCCTGCGAACGACGTTATTCCTCGAGTCATCTGGAATCTTGCTTCTATTGTGCCTGTTTCAGGCCAAACACACTTGCTTAGAGATCGCCGACGTTAGACGTGGGTGCCACGAGCAAGGGCCTCAACGACCCCCAATGGCCCAAGCAGGTATGTTCATATAAGGTAGGGTAAATTGCACCCCTCTTTTGGTTGTTTCTCTTCTCCTCCACCTTGATCTTCACATCGTTCCATTCGTTTGGGTCACGCCGGGCAAAACATCCTTGCTCTCTTTCCAGGCCCAGTCCACGCACCAGCCATTATGGAACGCCCCGAGGGAATGGAAGACAGAGCAGGCATCTCCGGCCATGCCTCTCAGGAAGCCGTCTACGGAGTGTGCGTGGCGTTCACCCTTGTCATGTGCCTGATCGTTATTGCACGTATCTGCACCCGAACCTTCATCGCGAAGCAGACTGGTGCGGACGATGCTCTGATCTCCGTCGCCGGCGTTTTCTCACTCATCTACTGTATCACGACTTACAGACAGGCGGAGATGGGTATGGGTCTGCACGTCTGGGATCCGCGAATTGACTTCGAGAAGATGAGCCTGTACTTCTGGACTGCGCTTTGGAGTTACTACACCGCCCTTGGATTCACCAAGCTGTCCATCCTGATGCAGTACCTGCGCATCTTCCCGCAAGTCGCATTCCGCAAAGCGTGCTATGTCATGCTCGGTATCACGGTTGCCTGGACTCTTTGGGCTGTGTTCAGCTCCATGATCATGTGTATCCCGGTTTCCGTGTTCTGGACAACCACGGACTTTTTCCACGACCCGCGCTGCCTCCCACGTATGGAGACTTGGTAAGTGATCGAGTTTGCTTCAATCGACAGACTTTCATCTGACAATACAAGGTACGCGAACTCCGCCATCAACATGGTTAGCGACTTCGTTACTGCTCTCCTGCCAATTGGCGTGATCAGAAGTCTCGAGATTCCGAAGCGCCAGAAGCAGCTGCTGTACGCCGTCTTCTGCGTCGGTCTCATGTAAGTCTGGTATCCCCAAACGGTACGATTACGCTTGCTGACATTCAAAAGCACATGTGTTATTTCCGCACTGCGTCTGGCTTTCATCTTACCGATCGCCAAGAACCCTGACCAATCGTGGCACTCGCCCATGTTTTCTATCTGGTCTTGTGTTGAGCTTAATGTTGCAATCTTCTGTTCTTGCGCCCCCACTCTCAAGGGCCTCGTTCAGCGTGTCTGGCCCCAGTTCCTGGCATCCATCGGCTCCCGCTACGGCTCTGCTCGCGGCTCTGGTCGCGGCAGCTCTGGTCGTGGAGAATCCGATGCTTCTGGTTCCACCGCTGTCAACAGCACCACCAGTTCAACTGGCTCTATCAGCAAGCCTCAGGACATTGCTCACGTTGAGTCTCAAACGGCCGAGAAGACGACCTCCTCCGGCTTCCTCGGTCTTCGCCGCAGTCTTTTCAGGCCTCTATTCAAGAACTCCAACAACAGTCTCTCGTCTTGCTACGGCAACACCAAGAACGACGACGACATCATGTTCGATGATGTCGGTTCCCAGACAACTCGTAAGGTTGCCTCCTCGGCGGGTCTGCACGATGACGAGAAGGGCATCGAGGTCCAGACTATCGTTGACCAGAGAGTCGAGCCCCGTGCGGCCAGCCCCGTCGCTTCTAGGCCAGAAGAAGCCACCAAGACCATGGTCAGCGGAGCGGGCGTTGTGCCCCAAGACCCCTTCAAGGATGACCAGCAGGAGGAGAGGGACATCCAGAGAGCCGCATGGTCCTCCTAGATGCCCTTGAAGCCTAACATTACTTTCTTTGCGTTATCATATTCTACATTAATCATTTTGCATCGCTTGAAAATGCAATTGTAAGATTGGGAGGGATAGCGCAAGGACGCTTTGAGATACCACTACTGGACATATGAAGTCCATTTCGTTCAACTTATTTCAACGGAGCCTGGCTCTATGTATCTAAAATCTTGTCAATATCTGCTTGATACTTGCTCAATTTCTTGAATTACACTTGACTGTAGTTGTCCCGTTGGCGGCAATTCTCGCAAAGTAGTCGTGGATTGAATGTTCCTTCGATCTATGGAACAAAGCAAGGCACAGCGCCTTTCCGGCTTGGAGCAAGAGCAACCGCTGTAGCCTACCTGATCATCCAGTGAATGTCTGACATTGAGAACAATCTCCAGCAAGCAATAGAACATGTGTCCTTGCCGAATGCTCCTCAAAAATAAGCATCGCCATATCGATTCATGTGATGGCCAACGATCCGAAGCCTCCGCCGCACGTCATAGGCACTGACTTCCATCAGCGACGCCGAGCGCCCACCACCACGCCAGCGACCTCGTCCACTTCACTTCGACACTATGCTTCCTACCAGCTGACCGACAGTGCTGAGTGGGCGGCTGAAGTGCTGCCCACCTTTCTTAACCTCCGAAAAACCATGAGCTTCGTTCCCAAGTTCCGACGCGCCAAGTTCGACCTGACCCTACACATTCACGACCTCAACAACGTGCCCTTGGTCACCGGCAGCAGTTTCGTGCGATGGCACCTGCCCAGCTCTCGAGCCGCCGAGCATCGCGGCCGGACGCAGAAATGTCCAATCAAAGACCATCGCGTGCAATACGGCTACGAGCAACAGATTCCCGTCCGCTTGACCGTCAGCAAGGAAGGCATGCTGCAAGAGTATCTCGCCGATTTCGAAGTACAACAGGAATACAGCACCAGCGGGAAGAACGAGCGCATCACACTTGGAAAACTCAAGCTCAACCTGGCCGAATATGTGGAAGCCAGCGAGATGCAGGCCCCTGGCTCGCCCGGTACTGCGCCGGAAGCTGAGGGAGTGGTCAGGCGGTATTTGATGCAGGACAGCAAGATCAACAGCACGCTCAAAATCGGAATACACATGCGGTATGTGGAGGGCACGAGAGACTTCACTGCTCCGCCGCTGCGCACTGCGCCTGTCTTTGGCGGCATAGCGGGGATAATATCCTCGTCCGAGCCAGTCTCGACAGGCCATGGAGCGGGTGGGCATCCGAACAGCGATAATGCTGTACTTGACGGAGGCGAGGCACCGGTGCCTAACCTCACTGTCAACAGTAGAGAAGCTGGCGAAATGCAAGATATGTACCGTCGCACGTTGGCGGCTTACTGGTCGGCGCAACCTGGCGAGCTGAAAGCCGATGAGGCCATCGAGGATATCTTCGCCGGTGGAGATGGATGGGGCAGGACGGGTCGTCCGCCTGCCATACGAACCAGTATAGACACGACAAGGTCCGGCACTTCGACACCGAACCCTGACGCCGAGGACCCGCATCGAGACCGGATGGCGAGAACACCAGAAGGCGCGAGTCGCAGTGTTTTCCGAAGCAAACATGCGCATCATGGAAGTCATGGAAGCGGGACGTATAGCTTTGGTAGGAAGCACAAGACTTCCCTCAAAGCACCCGGAGAGGTCGATGAGTTTGAGATCCGAGAAGATCTCAGGAATTGGCGCGTCGGCGAACGAGCTTACTCATGAGTTACGATATTGCATGTATCAACCATTCAACTTGGGGTCACAACGCTTCCTGGCGCCTCCAACCTCTGCCACTTAAAGCTAAGAATCAAAAGCATTTGCTCTCGGACTCCAGGACAGAAAAGCCTCGAGCTGCCTTCGACACGCATCGATCAGACTATTCCTTGATAGTGGCCATGATACTGATGCGCACGCTAAGTATCGCATCACTGCTCTGTTTGATACGATTGCTTCATACACTGCGTGGCAACAAGCTGCGCTTGCCGTTCTGCATTGCGTTTTCAGGCCAACCATTACAATTTTGGCCCAGCTTTGCAATAGGGGTTAAAGTCTCATGCATAACCAGTCAAGACTAGCTGTTCTGGAGCAGCTTAATCTATTCTAATGTTTCTGTTAGCGATGCATTTAGAAATAAAGATGATCGGCGGTATACACACCTGTGGCTTTATTAGAGCTTCCGCTACCCCGATGGTACGAGGGAGGGGTATGTGCTTCCTGAATGCATCAATACAAACCTCCATTTTGTTATAAATGCATAGAGCAATAGAAGATTACTACACTGGATGCATTTACCAGATATCCAGCAGTCCCAAACTATTACCCACCTCCAACATTTGCGCAGCGAGCAACATCCACCCTTTCCAATGATGTAAATCTTGAGGTACGAAACATAAATCACATGGCGCCCTCCGAAGAACCAATACTATTCCTCTGGTCCATGTCCCCATGGGCAAGCAAAATCCGGCACTATCTCGCACTGCGCGGCATCCCATACAGCCAATGCATCCAGCCCATCACAATGCCTCGCCCAGACCTCGCCGCCTTGGGCGTCAAATACCGTCGCATTCCCGTCCTCGCCGTCGGTCGTGACATCTATTGCGACACTCTCCTGATCTTGCAGAAACTCGAAGAATGGTATCCACGCGAAAGCGGGTTCAAAGACATAAGCGCCGTAGACCCCACGGGCAGAGCGATGGAGCGCTTGCTCGAGAAGTGGACGGATGTTGTGGTCTTTGGGGCCGCTGCTGCTGCTATTCCGAGTGAGTTGGAGCTTTGTAAAGATGAGAAGTTTCAGAAAGATCGCGAGGAGCTTTGGGGGAGACCTTGGACGGCGGAGGAGCAGGATCGATTGAAACCGGCGGCGTTGGCGAATCTGATGGCGAACTTTGATTTTTTGGAGGATTTGCTGGGTGATGGGCGTCTGTGGGTTTTGGGTAGTGATGGGCCTGGGCTTGCGGATGTTCATGGTCAGTCAAGCTCCTGTCACCGGATAGCTTCATTTCTGTTAAAGTGCTGATTCGCCTTAGCTGCTTGGATCTTCTCCTGGATGCACAGTCTTCCAAACGCCCTGCCAGACACCTTCTTCAGCAGCCAGAGATACCCCAAGACTCGTGCTTGGATATCGAGATACGATGATTTGATCGCGAAGGTCAAGGCTACATCGCCAGATCCACGCCAACTGGAGGGCCCTGCTGCGGTCGAGAGAGTCCTCTCGTCGTCGCTCAACGAGAAAGACTTACGAGTAGATGATGATCCGCTGAGTTTAAAAGCAAATGACTGGATTGACATGTGGCCGATCGATACTGGCTACAGACAGAAGACTCTGGGAGACTGATCAAACTCACGAGCAGCGAGGTGGCGATAGCGACGGAAAGAGATAAAGGGGGGAAAGAAGTTCACATTCATTATCCTCGTTGGAATTTCTGTATTGCTCGCGCAAGTCCAATGATGAATGGTGTCTGGATGCTCAAGAGTTGATAGCCTGTAAAGCAATACTTCCCACTGACAATCAATCTACCATTCCCTGTAGCCGCCATCTTTCCCTACAAAGCCTTTGAGTTCCCACGGGTTGGTAGTTTCCGCAACCTTCCTAACGAGCTCTTCGTTGATCTCAATACCCAAGCCAGGACCTTTCAGTGCTTCCACAAACCCGTCCTTGACGGAGAATGCTTCCGGGTTCGTAACGTAGCTGCTGATATCATACTCGCCGGCCTCAACGTTATAGTGCATTCCCACACTCATTTCCTGAATCTGATGATTTGGTGTAGAAATGCCAATTTGTAGGCACGCCGCAAGGGCGATCGGACCAAGCGGACAATGAGGTGCGACTGCAACATCGTACGTCTCTGCCATGGCTGCAATCCGTCGGAGCTCAGAGATACCACCGCAATGCGCGATGTCGGGCTGGATGATGTCGACGGACACATCCTCGAAGAAGCGCTTGAAGTCCCAGCGGCTGTAGAGTCGCTCTCCCAGAGCAATCGGGCAGGTCGTCAGCCCATAGAGTTCTTTCACACTCTCCGGATGCTCGCTGAGTAGCGGCTCTTCAATGAACAAAGGGCGATGTGGCTCTAATGCTTTCGCCAACTGCTTCGCCATAGGCTTATGCAGTCTACCATGGAAATCAACACCAGCATCAATACCCAAAGCCTTCACGGTCTTGAGCCTCTCAACACTCGCATCCAGAACCGCAGGCGAGTCCAACCAGCCCACATCCTCCGTGGCATTCATCTTGATAGCCCTAAACCCCTGCGCGATACGTTCCTTCGCCGCGCTCTCGACATCGGAAGGTCTATCGCCGCCTATCCACGCGTACACATTCACTCTGTCGCGGACTTTGCCGCCCAGCAACTGCCATATGGGCACGTTCAATTTGCGCGCTTTGAGGTCCCACAGGGCGATGTCGATGCCCGCGAGGGCAGACATGAAAACAGGCCCGCCGCGGTAGAAGGACTTGCGCCATGTATCTTGCCAGATCGCTTCGATGTCGTCGGCTTCGTGGCCGACGAAGCGGGTGATGAATCCATTGAGGGTGCCTTCTACGGCTTCGGTGTGGCCTGAGATCGGCGTTAATGAAGGTTGAATACTATGTAGATTTCGCATAGGCTTGCCTTCGAGCGACGCTTCGCCCCATCCTACTCGGCCTTCGGAATCGGTTATCTTGACGAAAAGCCACTGTCGCTCAGTCAGAAGATCTGCCATGTCAAACGAAAGTATCGGCACCTTACTCTCGGCATCACGCGAAAGTACTCGATGTTAGCAATAGGCGCCATGTTGACGACTCTCTTATTTGCTTATTCAAATTGCAATACTTCGATTAGATTGTAAGCGGGACTTGTTGTGAATAAGTTCAAAACGTTGGTGGTAAACCTAGGTAATCGAAGTAATGTCCTGGGTTAAAAGATCGGTTCATTTACAACCGAAGTCGGTCTTTGTACCCCTCACAGCATGGTTAGGTATCAAAGGCCGAGTTAGGGTTGTTGACAAGCGAAGTGTCACGACATCTGCCATCAAGCGATAGATTTAGTCAAATGCATTGAGCAGTGATTTTTTAGAGCGTAGTATTGTTCAGGTACATTGTACATGTAGGTAGCTTGGAGATGTCAACTCATACGAAAATTGGTTTTCGCTAGGGCGGTGATTGCACACTCATCAGGTTTTTGATGTTCATCTCGCGGTCGAACGAGGATTGATTACATGTATGCAACTGGCTTTGTCGTCATCGACAAGAGTGGAATTGACATGTATGGCATGCGACGTATACAGTTATTGCAGTACATCACTACAGGTATCTTTCCCACGGGAATTTTAGTAAGCCGAACACATTTGAGAACACAATGCCAGAAAAGCGAAGGCGTGATAGGATCACGTCGTATGGGATTGTTGATTTGAAAGTGAACAGTTTAACATAAAGCTATCATCGCCAGTGTATGCCATCGGAACGAATCGTTGAAAAATCTACAAGGGAATGCAAACCTCGCTCGTAACGCGAAATCAGCCGCTCAGAAGGTACTCGATCGCGCCCTGCACGCTGCCTCCACTCCGTCTCAGAGCCTGGACGTTGCGCTCGAACTCGTAGAAACCCATGTCGTTCAGCTGCTGCAGTTGCGCCGCGTACCTCTCCTCGGGTGGGCTGTTGTCGACTGGGGCTTGCTGTCCGCCGCCAAAACCACCCATGGCTCCGAAAGGATTGAACCCGGCTTCGCCTGCGCCGCCTGCGCCGCCGCCACCGCCTCCCATCATTTGCATCATTTGTTGCATCATCTGAGGGTTGTTCATCATTTGCTGTGCGGCTGCCTGGAATGGGTTGTTTTGTTGCTCTTGACCTCCTTGAGCACCCGTGCCGAATAAGCTTGCAAATGGGTTCTGCGGTGGTTGTTGGGCGCCTTCTGACCCCGTGGTTTGACCGGGTGTTGAGTTCGCGCCTGCGCCTGCACCTGCACCTGCACCTGCGCCTGCACCGGTACCAGGGAAAAGTGCTGCAAATGGGTTGGCGCCTCCGGCACCACCGAACGGGTTTGGCGGCGCATCAGTGCGGCCGGCTTGCCCTCCTTCTGATGTGCTGTTGTTCTCTCCAGCTGGTGTAGTGTCTGTCTGACCGGGCATGGGAAAGCTGCCAGCACCACCTGGTCCGCCGCCACCCATCGAGCGTTGCATCTGCATTTGCATCCTGATCATATCCGGGTTCATCATCATGCGCCTCATCTCGGGGTTCTCAATCGCAGCGCGGGCCATTGGGTTGTCACGAATCATCGGGTTGTTGCGCAGCATATCGATGACCGCCGGGTTGTTCATGGCTTCGTTCATCTGCTGGGCGAAATTGGGGTCTTCAAGCATGCGCAACATCTGGTCAGGGTTGGGTGGCGCGCCCATGCCGCCGTCTGCTCCAAACATGTCTGCGCCGGGGAGACCGTGGAAACCAGCATAGCGTGCGCCGGTCAGCTGTGCAAGCGGGTTGCCTGCACCGGTTCCAGCCTGGATGTTCTGAGGTACATTGCCTGCCGCACTGTTGCCGGCGCCTGGTGGTACTGCCGAACCTCCTTGGTTTGCAGGGTTCTGTCGCTGGTTGCTGTCAGCACCCTTGACAAGGTGCACCGTGTTGCCTTCCTTGATCTTGCAAGTGTTGAGAGTGTCGGGGTCCTTGAGAACGCGGCCGCTGTAGATGAGTCGCTGTCTCTCTGCCGGGATGTTTGCGTATTCGGAAGTTGAGAGTTTCTGTTTGAGATCGCCAACCGTAGTCGAGAGCGAAACGGTTACAACATGCTTCTGGTCGGAGGAGGATTTGACGGTGAAGGTGATCTGTTGGTCACTCGGTGCGCTCTCGTCGGCCATGTTGGCCAGGTTATCGATGAGACTGGGTGCTGGTGAGAAGGGTTGTTTCGGCGACTGCAATCCGTTTGTGGAGCAGCAATGACGGCAATGCGTAGTATTAGATTTGGGTCGGGGTATGTCAGTGATGTTGCGGTGTTGGTAGTGATCAGACAGTCAAAGGTGTTATGTTCAGGCGGCGTCAGAGAAGCACATGGAAGCAGACAGCCACATGCTCTCCCAAACGCTCATGCGTCACTTACCACGCACTAGGAAGGCCCGGGATGTTGGAGGGGTCCGGCAGCAAAGTCCTGAGGCATGAAGAATCTCTTATCTACATGTGACATGGCTTATCGTCGTGCCGAGGTAGGAAGGCACGATGGTGATACCACCCCGAGCGACATAGCCGTCAGCCTCCCGAGATATCATAAAGAACAAGTTCCAAACAAATGGCCTTCGGTTTCACGAATTGATCAGAGTTCACCATCTAGTTCAGCTCATTTGAAAGCAGCACCTACTTAAATCTCAATCTCTGTACCATAGTCGTCTATTTCCACTCATACCAGACCCAACCATGCGCGGCATTCAAGTAAAAGAATATGTTTCGGTGTGTCTATGACAGTAAAACCCTCTCGCTCACACCCATCGTCTAATGCTCATTCAGGGACCCCAAGATCTCCGGGTAACCGACCTTCCCGACCCAGTCCCAAGCCCGGATCAATACACCATCCGAATCCACAGCACAGCAACCAACTTCTTCGACCTCCTGCAAATCCGCGGCAAATACCAACACCAACCTCCTCTACCCTGGATCTCCGGCTCCGAATTCAGCGGCGTCGTGACCGCCGTGCCCTCGAACAAGTCTTCAGGCCACAAATACTCCGTCGGCGAAAAAGTCTTCGGCGCCGCCCAGGGCGGCTACGCAACGCTCGTCTGCGCCAAAGAAGACCAGCTCAAACCCGTGCCGAACGGATGGTCTTTCTTCGAAGCAGCCGGCTTGTTCGTAACCATGCCCACCTCCTACGCTGCGCTCGTGACGCGCGCGAACATCAAAGCCGGCGACTGGGTGCTCGTGCATGCCGCCGCGGGCGGAGTCGGCCTGGCCGCCGTGCAAATCGCAAAAGCCTTCGGAGCCACAGTCGTCGCGACGGCGGGGACGCAGCATAAGCTCGACGTGGCGAAGCGGTTCGGCGCTGACCACTGCATTTCCTACCGCGATGCGGATTGGCCGCAGCAGGTCAAGAACTTGACGCCCAAGAAGCGCGGTGTTAATATAGTCTACGATCCTGTGGGATTGATCGACAAGAGCACCAAGTGCATTGCGTGGAATGGACGGTTGATCGTGGTGGGATTTGTGGGTGGTGAGATCGAGAAGGTCGCTATGAATAAGTTGCTGCTGAAGAATATTGCTGTCATTGGCTTGCATTGGGGCGCTTATGCTTACAATGAGCCTGAAACGCAGCAGGTTGTTTGGGATGGCTTGTTTGAGCTGATGGAGGCGAAGAAGATTCGTGGGACAAATTTTGAGGACAAGGAGTATGTTGGTCTGGAGAAGGTTGGGGAGGCGTTGCAGGCTTTGGGTGCCAGAGAGACTTGGGGCAAGGTTGTGGTGAAGGTGCCGCAGGATGGTCAGGCGAAGCTGTGAGGTCGTGACAGGAATGAAATGCATGTAGAGATGAATAGGTATTCGGTCAACAATATCAAGACAAAGTTCTATGGGTCTTACACCATGAATCGCATGTAAAGAATAACGATTACTAAAAAGCAAGTATGTGAACCTCAAGTAAAGCCAGCGCTAAATCTTCAATCGTGATATAATCGTAATGGACCAGTGCTGTCCAAATCCCGGTGCATTCAAACGCCTTTGCTTGCTGTGTCTCCTTCAATCGAACCCACCAGGCATGCTTTCTCTGCCTTGCTTCTTCTTTTCCTCTTCTTCCTGGCTCTTTCTCCGCTGGTGGGCTTGCGCCCAAGGGTTGCGCTTCTCGATCTCGTCCTCTTCAGCTTCGTTGTCATCCAGCTTGATTTCGTCCATGCCTTTCTTCACGGAGTCGACTTCGGTGTTGGCGGTGGATGAGGGCGGCGATGTGATGTTGCTAGCTCTTCGACTTCTTCTGCTACCCTTGTCGCTTTCCCTGTCGCTCGTGTTCGGCGACGCCTCCATATCTTCGGTCGTGCTTCCCGTGGGGCTTCCGTTGATGACCAATGGGCCCTTACCGCCGCGGTTGGGATTTCTCGGTGGGAGTTTGGGAGCTACACGCTTGGGAACTGTGACTAGACGCGCTTTGGAGATCTTCTGTTGTGACGCAGGTTGGAAGGTCTGGATACTTTGTACCACCGGTTGTTCGATGATCTGGGCGTCGTCGTTGAGGTCGTCGTCATGCTCGTGTTCTGCGTCCTGGTTGTCAGGTTCAGAATTTTGATGACGAGCTGCTGGCTTGGGTGTCTCCTCTGGCTCGGGCGTGCGAGGCGGTGTCGTGTAGCCATTCGACTTGCTGACGCTGGCCGGCTCCTGGCGCTCTGGGCTGGTGTTGAGCACATCGTTCTCAGGCACATCCTGCATTGGGGATGCGCGGCGTTCGTTCTGCATACTGCCCCTGCTGCCTCGTCTACTGTCGCTGGTAATACTCGAGCGACTGGAGGATGGTAGCTCTGGCAAGTCGGTCTGCGTGCTGCTATCGACCATTTTGGATGGAGGTCGAGTCTGTTCCAAGCTCGTCCGCAGACTTGATGGCGTTTTGGGTGCTGTCTGCGCGACTGAGCTCTGGGTGCTCGTGCGCCAGCTGACTGGACGGCTGATCACGGATCGAGGTCGTTCGCCAGATGTTCTGGCGAAGACTGCAGCAATCGGACTGGTCGGTGATGGATTGAAGCTGAATTGTTCCCACGAGGCACGCTCGTGCGTATTTGCATCCCGCAAAGCCATGCCTTCTTTCTCGAGCGCAAGCACGCCGTATGGGTCGGGATCTTCGTGGTCTGGCACTCCAAAAAGGTGGCCGTCGTCAACTTCGTAGTCGCTGGGTGGTGGTTCGTCCGGCAAGAAGCTTTCATCGACATTCGTGTCCCCTTGCGCTGCTTTAATCGTCTCGAGCAGTCGTTTGATCTCTGTGGGTGGGTATTGCACTTTGCCGTTGAGGATATCCTTGACGCCTATCCGCTGGCCGTAGAAGCGCTCGTTCTCGTCCGTCCGTTCGATGACGATCGTGCCATCTATTTGAACCCCAGCGTAGAATCCTCGACTCTTCATGTAGGTGAATATGGGCGCCTGTCGCTTGTGGACTTCTGATTCGAGAACGCCGCCTGCACCAACAGGACCGGCAGCCACACTGATCTCGCTGCCCAAAGTGCAGCGCACCTTGTAAAATGCCTCGAGCGCCTGCTCTGTATTGATGACCACAACACAGTCGTAGATGTCGATCCCTACCATGAATCCCAGTCCTGCAGTGTGCAGCATGATACCAGATGGTGGTGACCATGATCCGTCATCTTTGCGCGCAATCAAGACACCCGAGCCACCGGCGCCCGACATCCAGAGACCGGTGCGCATGGTGGTGAAGATTGCCAGGGCTTTTGCATTCCTTATCACTTCCGTCGGAATCTTCTTCAGAACCTTTTGTTTTTGCGCAGGTCCATCGGTCGCAGCCTTCTCTTCCTCCGCATAGAAACCATCCTTGCAAAAGGACTTCAGTATCCGCGCCGCCTTATCGCTTTCCTTATCCAGTGTTGTTGGCCAGAATGCTTCGCTGCCCAATTTGTTGCTCAATCTGTTGACTGGTGCGCCCAGTTTGTCGACAGTGTTCCACGCCTTGTCGAAACCCGCCTTCCCTCCACTTCGCACTCTTTCCCACAAGCCCGGCATCCTGATCGTTGTCGTCTAGTGTCAGATTGCGACGAGTGGCTCAGACAGCAAACGAGACAAAAACGTTTCCAATCTCTTGAAGTGCTTCCCGCTCGATCTCCACTCAGGTTTCCTCCGCGCTCCACTGCCAGCAACCGAGATGCATTCAGCAGAGCTGTGCCGGCATAGTTTAGGTCGCAAAGCCAGAAGAAGGAAGACGAGAAAAACGCAAGCAAACACTTCTCATGGACAAAGCTGGGCTTCTGCAGGAACAGGGCAGCTAGCGGGGTCGACTTTAATTATTGCCTTTTCAACAATCACTCTCTTCTACTCGCAAATCGGACTCACGCGGCCGGGGTCACTCGGCAGCGATGGGCTCGCTTTGGAGCTTCGTGCTTGGTTGCGTGGACTTGCTTCGTCACAGACACACCACAGCAGATGACGTCTGACACCCGGCGCAATGCAAATGCACGGCGCAGTCGGCGGCGAATGCGGTTGCGGAGGTGGATATGACTTGCACACGAGACTTTTGCTCTCGCAGCAAGGCAGAACGAGGCTTGCGGCAGACAGGATGTGAGATGAGATGAGTAAGGATCTCTCTATCTTTGCCTGCTACTTACCGTTTGGATTTTTCACTTCCTCCGTCAACGACTACTCGCATTCGCCTCCGTGGAAAACTTCTCACTACTGCGTGAGCCGACATCGCGCTATTGACTTTGCTAGAGCCACCCGTCCGGCTCAGCCTCGAGGTGGCGCCTTAGCAAGCTTCTGTTAATAATAACTCTGCCGGCCCATTCCGCGGAGCCTTGAGGTATACATGGATAGTCTACCAAGCTGTGTCATGGTCACGCCCTCGGTCCGGTTGGAATTGTAAGTTGCTTGCAAATGCGAAATTGCAAATGCAAAATTGCGATACATCCCTGCAGCAAAGCGACAGAGTCGACAAGTATTGACAGAACACTCACAAAATGAGTAGCGGCCGACATACCATGCTCGCCACAGACTCAGAATGAGTCGAAGGGTGGAGCTTCAGCCTCGCCTGTGGTATTCATCTCAAAGTCGCTAACGATACAGTATATGAACTGCATGGTGAGCTGTCAGACAGTGGCGAGTCTGGCTGAAGTTGTACCTACTACCGCCTCACTATCGATTCAGCCATAATGACGAGCCTGCCAGAAATAGTTTTGTTGCCGGCGGACTCTCTTTCTGGCCAGCCTTGGGCAGCGACTCTCCACGCCATGATAATCAAGGCCTTCAAGCGCAAAGACATCCAGGCTTTTCCTCCATCTTGGGCACGGCTTCACCAGCATCCTACTATCGGCATCAAGCGCCTATCTGAAGAACTCGGTCCGGATGGATATCTTGCTGTTTTGCTAATCGATGGTCAGCCTGTAGGGTGTGGAGGCATCCTCCCGTTTCGAGGCAATGACTGGATTAACAAGGAAAAGAGCGCTGACGCCGCGCCTGGAGAGCACATTGTACAAGAGAAATCACTTGACCACTTGCGACCATCTCCGGTAGACGAGTTTGAGATTTGCTGTTTCTGTATACATCCCGGTTACCGAAAGCAAGGCTTGAGCAAACTGCTGCTCGACGCCATCTCAGATGCAGCGCGTGACTCTGGCGGCGAATGGCTGGTTGTCAACTACTCTGTAGAAGAGACCGGAGAATACTGGCCTCGACTTGGATTCGAGAGAGTTGCGGGAGCCACCAGCATCCTAAAGAGAGGATTTACTCACACTATCGGCATGGAAGGCTCGAGAGACGATATACACTTTCAAATTGCTACAGTGCCGCTTTGATCGAGTATGGCCATCATTGAACACTATACCTCAATTTCTCAAGCGTTCTCGACCTTGATACAAGTAAGCCCACCCCCTGCTTTCTTATTCCACTGTCAAGATGAAACAAGTTGGGGCCATAAGACTGGGCCAGCCGTCTTGCTTGAGACTGGTTGGCTATGCTTTCATGCCAACTTTACAATCTTCTCAATTCGCTGAGACACTTCTTCTTCATGCAACTATGAGTACCTTGAGGCCTACGACTTTGTCGCTGACTCGATTACAGGCAACGTACTTGGCTCAACCGAGCGATCAGTACACCAGGTTCAAATTACAATCCATTCAAGTAGATATGTCTGTTGACCCCATGATCTATGTATGTTTAATCATGAATCAAACCGAGAAGCTATCCTAGTATATCTTTTATCATTTTGTTTTGATTTTCACTCTTTTCCCTAGCTTTCTTGTATCCAGGTCGGAGTTCACCTTGAATGAGCAGATCACGTGACTTCGCCCTCCGCCTTACTGCCTCAGGCGTACAAGATCTTCGCCTTGCCTTTCGCTGCGCTGATCGCACGGCTAGCCATCAGGTCAACCTTAACCTCACCTCTGGTTTGAGCCTTTCAAAAAATCGGCCCTTGCTGTTGCCATTATGTCGGTTCTTTTGGAGACATCAGCAGGCGACATCACAATTGATCTTTTCGTCAAGGAAGCCCCAAAATGCTGCGAGAAGTGAGTGCTGTCTCCACAGCCGTCAGCGAGTCTCGACGCGCTCGAATCTTCAAATGATGTACGCCGGCTGTCTCGTGTCGAAATATGCTGATTGCCAGCAATTAAAGAGGTTTTGATGACCGCATGGCATCCGAGCGCGTCATCGTTGCATGAATTCTGACAAGCTAACGTAGTACGGTTCTGCAGTTTCCTCAAGCTTTGCAAGGTCAAGTACTACAATTTTTCTCCGGTGTATAATGTGCAATCGAACTTCTCTTTCCAAACGGGCGACCCTATAGGACCTGAAGCGAAAGGTAGTGATGGGGGTGCATCGATATGGAGCTTGCCTGATGGCACTACAAAGCACGCCACTCAACCGGAACGGATGACCTTCAAACCTGAGATTTCGACTAAGCGCAAACACTCAGAACGTGGTACTGTCAGCATGGCGACTACTGTTAGTAAAACGAATCCAGACGACCGATATGCTAGTAGTCAGTTTATCATCACCCTTGGCGAAAATCTTGAAGACCTTGACGGCAAAGCGGCCATCTTTGGAGAAGTCGTCGAAGGGTTCGATGCTCTCGAGAAGATCAATTCTGCTTTCATCGACAGTTCTGGCCGACCGCTCCAGGATATCAGGATTCTCCATACGGTGGTTCTCGATGACCCTTACGAAGATCCGGCTGGGCTGATCGAGCCGCCCTCAAGCCGCTGCCATCAGACGAACAACGCGCGACGGTCAGGATCGCCTACGATGAGGTTCTTGAGGAGAATGCAGATCCGGAGAAGATGGAGAAGATTAGACGTGAGCGCGAGGCACGCGCACAAGCGCTCACGTTAGAACTTATTGGCGACCTACCATCTGCCGACATCACGCCGCCTGAACAGATCTTGTTCGTCTGCAAGTTGAATCCAGTGACTCGGGACGAGGATCTCGAGCTAATCTTCTCCCGCTTCGGAAAGATTCTCTCTTGCGAGGTCATTCGCGACAAGACCACGGGTGACAGTCTCCAGTACGCATTCATCGAGTTTGGTACGAAAGAAGACTGTGAGCGTGCCTATTTCAAAATGCAGGGCGTCTTGATCGATGACCACCGAATCCACGTCGATTTTTCTCAGAGTGTGTCGAAACTCTCTGCGGACTGGCGGCAAGGGGCGAAACGCAGCCGAGGAGGCTTCGGTGGCATTGATAGTCTGGAGCAAAGGAAGCAGTATCGTGGGGAGGAAGGTGGCCGCAGTCGTGGAGACCGTTACGATTATGTCTTTGACAAGTCAGAACGTAGGAAAGGGACTGGCTCTGAGGAACACCGGGGGAAGCCTCGCAGCAGAAGTCCGCCTAGAAGGGACCGGGCGAGGGATAATTTTGACAGACACAGAAGCGATAGGGACAGGTATGAGCCGTCTCGACGAAGGGACGATGATCGCGACTACCGGAGACGCAGGAGTCCGGAGAGGCGCCGCAGTCGTGACAGATACGATGGAAGGAGGAGATAAATCCATGGACTAGGGAGATTGTACGAGTTTGAGCGGCTTTGGTTCGAGTGGCACTTGTCGAGTCCACTCGCTGTATAAACATTTTGCGCTGCAGGGGCGTATTCGGTGAATGTCAACATGATCAAGCGTCCTTCACGTCATTGAGTTCTTTGTTCAGTCACAATGTAACATTTGACGCAATGCAAAATACTTGCAAGCCGAATGCGGCACATAACACCATTGACTACCACGCTTTGTACTCGTGCCAGCATATGAACAAATGTTCTATCATGAAATCGTTAAACACAGACTCCACAAAAACAAATCTGAGATTAACGCTCGACACCCAATACAATGTCTTCCGACAGCAAAGTCCTCGTCTATCACCACCGTCACGACGCAACCAACCCCATCGTGCCGGACGGCCTCGCCATCTTCACCAAAGGCGAGGTTGAAGACATCCTACAAAAGCGTAAGACATCTCTCACCCCACCACCACCAAGACCAAGGCTTCACTAACGCACATCCACAGACGATCATCCTGCAACGCAGCTCCAAGCCCATCACCCGCGGCTCTCTCCACGTCGAAATCTACGAGCGCGATCTTCTGACCGAGGTGCAGAAGCCACAGTGGGCTGGTATGCCGAACTACGAGACGAACGTGGCTGGTGTCACCGTGCCGTGGAAGGTGTTCTTGGGAAAGCTGGTTGGGTCGAAGGATTTTAATGACTTGGTCATTCTGAGCGCCAAGCGGTGAGGAGGGTGATGGAGAGCTTTGCATACGCAGGATGTAGGTGGTGGCCGGGATAGAACAAAGTGATACAAAATTCGTTAGAGAACGCTGAAGAAACGAGTCGAACTTGGCCAACAGACTTGTAGATGGTCGTGTTACGTATCAGTCATGCAGAGAGCTTCAACGAACATCATCCAGTTTGTTGAGAGGTATGGAGAGATGATGAGGTGATAGCATGGCGCTACTCGTCGTCTGTGTGACAAGCCAGCCGGTTCCCGTGACGGTGAGTGAAGTGATCGTTGCGAGGATTAGTGATGGGAGCCTCGTTGGCTCCAATGAGCGTGCAATTGTCAAGGTACACCTGTTGTGGCTGAGCTACAGAAACGACACCTCGACCGGGTTCCATGTCGACACTGTTGCTGTTGCATACAATTTTGTAGAAAGTGCTAGAAATCTTGTACCACCCACATAGGTTCATTGACCTCATCGTAGAGGTCGGCCGCGAGGCGTCCACCCATGACGATAGGATGACGGGAGGTTGGTTGTGGCTGCTGTGTGAGCTCGAGCGGGTCGCATTTCCCCCGTTGCTGACAAGCCTTCAGTGAAGTACCCGCGAGAGGCGCTTTCACATGGAGTATTTCCGCCGTTGAAGACCCGGGTGGTTGCCAGGAACTTGCCGAGATCTCCAGATTGCCCTAAATCTCTCGATCAGTAGGTCCTCCACGTAGGATGCCTGTCCTGGGGTGTATCACTCACACATGGTCGCACTGTAGCAGAACGCTTTGGGCAGGTGTGGCTCGGACAAATATTGCGAAGGTTGTGAGATCTTGAGATGTATCGCACGCTCGTGCATGCGGCGGGGAACGAATCTTTCATCGCAGTGTGGCTGCAACAATGAACCAAGGCGGAAGGATTGCATGCAAGGTTGAGGCGTCATTGAGAAGCGAGATGGTGGAGCTGATAAGCGGACACGCACCGTGGAGAAAGGTTATTCATACTTGAACTGGTCAATAGGAGATAGAGCTAGGCCGTTAAGACTGTAAAGTCGTATCCATCTGATCGACAGGCATCTGATCACAAGAAAAAAGCGAGCGAACGCCGGTGGCGCAGGCAATGTGGCAGTCCAAAAAGGGTTTGTGCATCTCACCCGCACTAGGTTATGTGAGATGTCTCGTTTGCCGTTGATACCTCCGGCGGTGTTGGGACGATGCTCCGATCCGGAACACTGGAAGCTCGTCTACGACCTGTCATTCGAGTCCACAGGATCATGGTACTCGAAGACCCTGTCACCTTTGACGCCAGGTGCTCGGAACGTGCTCACGCCGGTGGTCTTATCGTAAGTTTCGTAGTCGCACGCAAGCCTCTTGCCTCCGCCCTTGGGCAGATCAACGACGAATTGGGGCGTCATGAAGCCTGCAATGGTGCCCCGAATCTGCTTCTGCAGCTCCAGAATGGTCGACAGTGGGGTTCGCAGATGCTCAGTGCCCTGGACCATGTCGGCTTGGTAGACATAGTATGGCTGGATGTTCATATCCGCGAGGGTCCTGATGAGTGTAGACATGGCTGCCACGTTGTCGTTGACGCCACGCAGCAGCACCGTCTGGTTCCGCATGATGAGCCCTCGCCGGTGCAGGTTTGACGCAGCTTGCTCTGTCGCCCAGGTGACTCGTTGGCATGGTCGAAGTGAGTGTGCAGAGCTACTTGTTTACCTTTCCCCATTGCACGCGCGTGATCGCTGAGTTTGAGAGTGCTTTGTCCATTCGTTCTTTGGTTCGAGACCCGCATGGGGCACACGGCTAGGCCTCTGGTGCGAAGCGGATGCGTTTCACGTGTGGTATGTCGAGCAGGCGGTTCCCGATGCGGTCTAGATTGCGTGGCCTGAGGTAATAGGTGTCGCCGCCCGAGACAACAGCGTCGCTGATGTTAGGATTTGCCTCGATGTATTTGAACATCTTTTCCCAGTCCTGAGGGTGGTCGCGATCCAGTCTTCTTGACGGAATCAGTGTTTTCTCCGACAGCGTATGACCGCGTGCAAAATGTACAGTACACTGGACAGTGTGATGTTGCTGTGGAAAGGTGTCAGTAGTTGGGCCGTTTCAGCGACTTCGTGGTGTACGAACTCATGAAAAGTACCTTGTCTGGGTAGCGGTGGACTAAGCTTTTCATAGGGGAGTCCTTCTCTTCGTGCAACGAGTCCAGAGTCATCATCGGGTGGTCAGGCACAAGACTGGACTTGAGCGGCAGGAATTGGCGAACGATCGGATCATCGAGTGGTGAATCCCAATTGGCAACAGCCATGATGTGAGGTGTGAGTCGGGTCGCCATTGTTGCTGCTTGGATGCCCTGTTCAACGTCGGAGAGGAAGTCCTCACGACTCACGTTGGCTTCCGTTGTTGTTGTCGTCGATTGTCCGGGATTTGCTCTGGGAGTACTTTTCGAGGAAGCTGATGAGTTTTTTTGCGTTCTTGATTGAGTTGGACTTCTATAGAATGGTAAGTCGCGACATTCGTCATATGTAAGCACAAGTTCTTACCTGCCAGCTGTAGCTGAGGAAGTCTTTGGCTTCCACATCTTTCCATGGCCGCAACCGCTTCCAATACGGATCCTGCTGGCTCCCGGTTGAGTGCTGAGCGAAAGAGGATGAAGTAGTAAAATGTCGTGTAGCGGCAAGAGCCCTGCTGGGCAGTTGGGTCCGGCAAAGCGATCGCATGATTGCAGGATACATTCTGAGGGTTTGTGAAGTGAGTTGCGGCAGGAAAGTTGAGCTGAAGTGCTCATTTTATAGATTTTACTCCGTCGAGCAGTTCACCGTAATGCCAATGGAGGGCTACTTAGGCGGTACCACCGTTTATTGCGCGCCAGTGGCTGACCTGCTCGACCCGAAATACTTGACGATGTGTGTTTGTGGGTTGGTCCGCATGGAGCTGCTGCAGAAGGCGTGGATCTGTAGAAAACTCTCGAAGAGCCGGGTAACTGTACCGTGAGTACGTGAGAGAGTCGCCTCAGGGTTTCGGTGAAACGCTCGTGAGCCGTCAAGGGCATCCATGGCATCCTTGATCGATAACAAGTCGCGTTCTTGATCTGAGATCTTTCTCAGATGTCTGTGGCTTGCGTTTGCGCTGCTTGGCTCAGCATACCAGCTTCCAGTCCAGAGCGGCAAAACGGAGACTACAGTTGGTGCTAAACATCTCGTTCGTTCTCGAGGTGTTACTACCCGGACGCTACTGTATATCAAGCCCCGGGTTTCTGGTAATGTTTGCAACACGGCTACCCAAGCATCGGTCAGCACGCTCTGAATGCTCGTAGTACTGCAGTCATATCCCGCACACGATAAGGGTCCAAAAAATGCGTCGAGCCGTTCCCGTTCTAACTTGAGAGATGCAATGTTGTGTATGCCGTTGTGGGGTCTGGTTGGGACCTATAGGTACCTAGACGCCTTGCAACAGCCTGCAGCCGTGAACTAGCAGGGGACTGCTGCAGCTGCTTTCAGGGTATCTGCAAACTCCGGCCCATAGAAATCGATTATTCGACTGACTGAGGCATGGCGGGCATGCGCAACCGGCACGTTCCAGCTGTGTCTTTATCTTCGATCAGTGTTGTTCATGAAAATGACCGGAAATGTCGGATATTCTGGTGAAGACTGCAGCTTGGCAATGTGGCACCAACCTACCTGGGGCCGCCTGTGTCCTACTCCTGATATTCGGTCGAAAATATGTGCAGTGGCAGCATGAGCCAATGGGTATTTCTCTGATTCCTCTCTGTGCAGATGTATGTCGTTCGCCCTATTACTCAAGCGCGTAGGCATGAAGTCTGGAGCCATTCGAAGTTTAAGCTGGATAGTGGATCGTCTGTGGGTCATTCCTACAAGGCTGTATACTGTGAACTCTGTGGTCGACGAACACATCTCTGGTCGAGCTCTAGAGAGCATTGGGCGTGGGCGATGCTGGTTTCATGAAATTTCGACATGTTACACACGAATCCATTGACAGTCAGGGATTTTGTTGACGGGTCGAGGAGATGCTGTTAGTGGCGCATACCTACCTTCTACCGCTTATAAGCGGGGACAGGCGGCACGCCGCCGCCTTAAGGCACGAGCCCGTATAATCCTGGCGTTAAGCGGCGCGTGTGTGCGTTGTCTGTTGGTCCAGAATACGTTCTTCAGAAGAAATAAAGTTGCGGATGACTGCGGAATCAGATCGGCTCGCTTGCTTGGTTGCCTTTTCGTGACGAGTCTCAATTGCCTTCATGCCATCGTGACGAGTGTTTCTGATCCGTGGGGCAATCGGTATCCGGATGTGTTTGCTAGTGCATCCATTTTGTCTTGGGCGGTACATTTTGACTGCATATCTCATCTTCCGCCAATGAGCTCAGAGTTGCGAGTTTCAGTGAGGCTCAGACACAATGGCTGATGCCAGCAACATCGACCGAGCCGCAATGCCGCTTCAATTTAGACCTGCATTGCAATGAGCTCATTTATAGACCTACAAATCAACAATCAAACACTTCTTGTTGGGGCAGGACTCAGCTGTGGAGGCGCCACTGATCGATCTTCATACAAACATTACCAAAGCACTTTCGGCACAACTTCGTTCTTGCTTCTCCAATTCCCATTAGTAAACACCGCTCATGCTTTTTGCCACTTCTTGCGAGAGCGCGAGTCGCATTACTGCCAGAACCTCCTTGGAGCCCACGACGGCACCGCCAGCACCATCAAGACCCTTCCTCCAGTCCCAGCCGCGGGAAACCTGCGCTCCAGCTTTGCCATTTTCTTGAGAACGTGCAAGGACTGATGACGCTAGCATGTCGTAGCTAGACCCTGTTCCGCTGCTCAAATCACTTCTTGACTTCTTGAGCGATTCGACGCCGCCGCCGCGGTAAGTGTTAGCGCTGGCTTGAAGGAGATCCTCCGCCCTCTCACGGATCCGTGCTGGCGCTGTGGAGAAGTCTTCGACGATTCGCAGAAGCGCGTAGATGTCGGCCTTTGAGAAGATGCGACGATCTACGCTGAGAAGTGGTAGCGTCTCCCCAAGCAGAATAAGCAGCGCATCGGCGGGGATGGCTGACTCGATTTCAGGATCGAACAATCCTCCGCGGATGCAGTCTGAGGCACTTTCAATAACAGCCATAAGCGCCCTCGCTGCCTCGCGCTTCCGTTCGAGGGGACGCAGATGTTGTGTGTTGTTTGACTCCGGATTGACGTCTTGGTCGCGGAGATCGTAGAATTTGCGCAGGGTTGCGTAACCGCTGAAGTTGGATGAAAGGATTGTCGCAGCTTTGGGATCTGAGCGGGCGAGGCGGATGAATCCAGGACGGTCTTTGCTGAGCAAAGACGCGAGCTGCTGATCGACTTCTGCAAGTGAAGGAACGGCCGCAGACTGAATGAGTGACAACGAGGTCAACAATGAAAGGGTGTCCTTCAGCTTCGCAGCTGCGTGAGCACGGGCGTAGAACACAAGAGCTGTGCCATAAGCTTGCGGTGACTCTGTCAAGCTGTCGGCGTATCGCTGTGTGCAGTGTTAGTGGGAACATGTGTAAGCTTTGGCGTGTGGTCACATACCTCAGAGATAGCACGCGCCTGTTCTGCAAGCCCCAGGTCGCTGCAGAGGCTGAGAACCTTGTCGACCCGTACATCATCCTTCAAATCAATGTTCTCTAGAAGTCCGCCTATTTTGCGCTGGGCGGCAGAGGCGTCGTCCAGACGACCGAGAACAGCCACTGCAAGCTCCCAACCTTCCTTCGTGTTGGACCCAGTCGAGGGTTTGAACGAATCTCTCTCAGCCAGCGAGTCCGCGTACTCAAGCAAGATGCCATCGCGCTCAATTTCGCCTGCAGGTCTCTGTGAGCTTGGGCCGTGGCTCAAAACCATTAGATCTTCGCTGCTGAAGCCTTGCTGCATTAGACCTTTGCTCCTGGGTCTGCCCTGGGGTAACCAGCCTCCGAGAGCAGCAATTTCAACAACTGATGATGTAATTGCCAGGCTCCAGGTACGCAAAAGTGCCATCACTCCCTCAACGTTGTCTTCCATAGCAGATGCTAAAGCGACCAGTAAAGGATTCATAGTATCCACTTGGAAGACTGGATCTTCGGGATCAGCAGTAACTTCTGCATGCGCATCCGCAAGCCTGTTGCGATAGGCCGCACCAGGCGCAACATCAACTTCTCTCGTACGTTGAGCACCGGCCATGCTTTTCCGCAAATTGCTGCGTGAGACACTGGCAGAAGGCTCCATGTTGTCTTCGCCATCCCACCACACCGTCAAGTACACGCATGCTTCTACCCAGTCTTGAGAGACCAAGACAATCTCGTCAGTCGATCCTAAAATTTGGCCATAAAGCGCCCGCAGGTTCTCGTAAATTGTCCAGGGGATCTTGCTTTCGGCACGCTTGCTTGCCGTACTAAAGCTCATGCTCTCCCGCATGTCGCTTCGTGTTGACTGTGCGAACGCATTTCCATGCACGTCCCGGTCTTCGTCTTCGCCTTCGGCAAATTCCTCCAGTTCGTTAACCGCCTGACGAATGCGCTGCCGAAAGAGTGCCCATTCAGGACCCTTGACATCCCAGTCATCATACCTCAGCGCTGGGCATGATTCAAGAAGACTGACGCATCGTGCAACGACAGCACGCGTGTTCTCAAGTTGCCTGCCGTGATATCCGGGTTGTCTTGCACCGTCATCGAGCGCGGTGACAGCGTGCTCAAAGTGTGCGTCTTTCAAGAGTCTCACGAGGCGATCGAATTTGCCACGCAAAGCGGAGGAGTAAACCACATCCCAGAAACTTTCGTTGCTCGAAGGCGCAGGTTGAGTCAGGTGAATGGTGTCGTAATCGTCCGGGTATGGGTTATGATGCGTGTTTAGCCAGTCCAGCAAAGCTTTGGGAAGAGGAATGGCAGACGTTGGAGCCCGTTGGCCCTGACCTGCACGTTGAAGTCGATGAAGAGTATTGTGTTGAGTTGGCTTCTCGCTGTGGGGGTGATGCATTTGAAGCAAGAAAGATGCCACATAGCTGGCTTGTGCAATCGCATCATTCTCGGCTGGGCCAACTGATCCCTCCAGAGTCGAAGGTCGCGCAAACTCGCTCCACAATGAAGTTAACTGAGCAGAGCCGATCGCGAGCGCGCCATCTAACCCGGCGAGTGGTTGATTCTGCGCCTTCGCGTCCAGGCTGGCCACAATATCCTCGTTCCGAACGACAAGATCATCAGACTCGTCCAAACTTGCCGAGCCTGATTGTTTCGCTAAGCTGCGCGCAATAGCAGGCGTGTCGCTCTCGTGTCTAGGCTGCACTCTTCCATTCCTGCTCCTCTTCAAGCCCCGTGGACTGTTCATAGTTGAGCCAAACATGCTGCTTCCCAGCCCACCATTCCCTTGAGGCGCGAAACTGTTCGCCATCATGTCATCCTCTTCGCCCTCGGCGTCTTCGTCCTCCTCGTGCGGTGGGCTGCTCTGGGGAAGCGCAAGGCCTTTTAGCGGCGTTCTGCCATGCAGAAATGTGTCGTTGGCGCCGTTGACAGAGCTCCCATAGACGGATCGCGGAGGAGGCCCTAGTGGTGTGGTCGAGACATTGGTGAGGTAGGTCGGCGGCTCTTGTGAAGGCGTGGTGCTCTTATGCGTAAAGAAGGAGTATTGGTCGCGTGGTGGAGTGCTGGGTAGGTCATCCGAATCTGGTACTCTGAACATATTCGCGCTGTACAGAGGTCACTGTTTGTTTTTGATAAAGCAATGCGACATGGGTTGGCTGTTCAAGCAAATGTAGCGAGGCTGTCTGTTTCTTGAACTTTGATGAAGCTTGGACGCGTCGCTGTTTTGGCCGACTTCAATGGTGGACAGCAC
This sequence comes from Cladosporium sp. IMV 00045, assembly GCA_001931905.2. Taxonomy (NCBI): domain Eukaryota; kingdom Fungi; phylum Ascomycota; class Dothideomycetes; order Cladosporiales; family Cladosporiaceae; genus Cladosporium; species Cladosporium sp. IMV 00045. The sequence goes on along the minus strand of MSJI02000514.1, from coordinate 57,598 downwards.
CACTTCACTTCCGATACACGCTAACAAATCATCAACCACCTTGCTGTCATTCACTTCAACGACAGCCTTTTCGAGAATGGAAAGAGCGTCACGTGAAATTAGTCTGCAAAAGTTACATTCGATCAATCCGCACGTTGTTGACCTGGTTTCTGCACGATCACATGTCGCTGGGGCAGTCACCTGCATCCCAGTCCCATGGGTACACTTGAACGCCACTCGTCTGACGCGACAAATATTACTCTCCTCAGCATGGCAGACAGGACTCTACTCTATCTAATCTTCTGATGAATTGCCTCCGCATTAATCTTGGACACGCATGACAGTGCAGCAGTTTGAGATCTGAGCCATCCAGGTGAATCACAATGATATCTTCATAATCACTTCCGCGGACATATACATGATCGAAACTTGTCAGCTGAGAACGAGCCACAGTACGTGTGAAAACTGATCCATCAAGTTCTTCCCTTCTTGGATGCTTGCTGTTTCAATCCTGCATGCGTCCAATGCACCTGGAACAGACGACGTATGCCTCATGCCTTAGCGCAGTCGGTCAACCAGGTTATCATGATCTCACAAGATCAGAACATCAAGACACGTCGTGCTCTGCGACAGCTTTTGCGGAGATGTGCCCCTTACTCTCCTTCGGCTTTGACATTTACGACACTATCTGCTTCTCACCGCACTGGCTACGTGAGAAACACGGCATAGGCCTGAATGCGATCGAAAGGATGAGGTTTCAACAGATCCGGGTACGACTATAGGATGTAGGTACCCCAGCAGATTGCACAAGTCTTCTGGAAGAGTCTGCATGATTTACTTTCCGACAAGCGTGCGCCCCAGTATCGACAGGTTTCCTCTAGAGTCCGGTTGCATGTGCAGGCGATTGGAGTACATCCTTTGAAACTTCAGCGCGGCCTGACAGAACGGCCAAAGATCAATCGGTCTGAATAGCTGATGCTCGTCTCCTCAATATTCTCACGACGCGATACTGCCGACGGACTTTTACTATCACGACTTACCTCCTGGATGGGCATTGGTGCGGGTAGCGACGTCCTGCGAAACCGGTAAAGAATGTTATGCATTATGCATGAGTAATGGGCTCGTGCGTGCGACAGTCATTTTAGCAACTACACTGGGCAGACTTAGAGTGTATGAGCCTGATGACATTGTCACCCTCGCGATTTCGTGCAGCTTGTCCTTTGGTTGAACTCAAGGATAGGTATCGATCATACAATCCGAGGTCTTACGAGGCACACCCAGCCAACCAAGAACAGACTCAGTCAACACCATTCACGATCAAACGGGTGTGAACTCTTCGAAGCTACACCGCATACAACAGCTCAGGTTGCTCCAAGCCACCACAAACGTAGACAGGTATCGCAGCGCGGTAAGCCTGGCAAGGGCAAACGATCGCAGCAATCAGATCACAAGACAAGGTAGTGCTCGTGCTCTCCTATCGACTTTTGCCACGGCAGCCTGCATGAAGGGCTAGCAGCCGCAAAATGCAAATCAAACGCGGGTGCCGAAGCCTGCAACCTCTGGACCAGGATCGTTGATTCACCGACAGACCTGTCACAATTCATATCCAGTGGGATCAGCTTGTCTTGCCTCTGAGTATTGCCTTGCTCGGGCCAGGTTGCATTTTCCTACCAGCTCGTACCACACAAACATACAATATGGAGGTGTAGTTCGATACTTGTTTGCTCAGATCAACCACTCAATCTTCCCCCGGTCACTTACAGCGCGCATTGACCAACTGAATTGATTGTACATCGACCACCAGCTGCGCAACTTGGCTGTCGCACCGTTGCACATAGGGACGACCTGTCTGTCAAACATTCTCCTATTTCCTCCGAGTCGTCTCTTGCCGACATCATTCATCCTGACAGCGTGTCTTCTATTCCGTGAATTTGATGCCATGACCAGTCATTATGGTGTTAACGCAATCTTTTCATGGCGAGAGCGAGATAGAATCCTACCGCCGTCCAATTCAAAGGCCTATGGCCAGATCAGCATACTACGATCGCGCTGCGCCTTACGGCTACTACGACCCTTCAGCACGTTACGAGCTTCGTCAAGAATATGGCGGGCGCGTCCCGACTCATACTCCTATCCAGGAACCAGAAGAATCATTGACAGGTAGCGGACAGGCGAGGCGTCGGATCGCAGTTGCCGTGAGTACTTCCTTCCCTGTGGCCCTGACACTTTGGCTGATTAAGTGTTGCGAATAGTGTGCACGATGTCGACGACGGAAGATCAAATGCTCGGGCGACCCTGGAGATGGAGCAGGATGTCAAGGCTGTAGAGCATCAGGCAAGCTTGAGGAGTGCAGTTTCCGCAGGGTAAGCGACATGGGTACAAGATCTCGCTCAGTAGCTAATTCACGACGCAGATAAACTCGGACCCCTTGGAGTTCAGATCGCCCGAAGACGGCACCGAAATCAGACAGTACAATATGGACACCTCGCCAATCGGTATGGCTGGACTGCCCACCTACCCAGTACAGCACCGCCAGTCACTGCCTACGCTGCAGACTCGATTGGCATGGCCAGCAGAATACGACAACCAGTACGAAAGCTCCCCGGTTGACGCATATACATACTCTTCAGCACCAGCGCCTCCCCTCGATTCTTTGGGAAACTCTTTCGCGTCATCCGAGAGTTGTCGCAATTATTCCACTAGCGGGCCGCTCTCAACACCGGTTTCTTCACCTTTGTGCGAGTCCAACTCATCATACTCGTTTGGCACTTTGCTTTCTCCAATGCCTAGCCATGCTACCAGTAGCCGTCTACCAAGTGTGAGCTCAGAAGCCATGTCTCCACTCAACATGGGGTCGCTACACTCATCTTTGCCGAGCCATGAACCTCTGGAGCGCCGTCTACCTGTGCCTTTCACAATCAGCTATCCGCAGCAAACGTACATGTCCCAGAGCTTTCCGGAATCTCGCCTGGTGGATCCAGCAACCGCCAATTTCAGGCCTTACATCAACGGTGTTCACAGCCGCAACGCCATGCCTTGGTCTCTTGAAGCCAACAACTCGCGCTCCGGCTCCATGAGTTCGCAGCTACCCGCCTACCAGAGCGCTGCTCAAGACCACCAACAACATGCCAACGCCGTCGCAAGAACATCCTCCTTGTCAGATCCAGTCCTTGGATATCAATTCCAGCAGCAGGGCGCCTACAGCCCTGACTCTTCGCCGACCACAGTCGCAACCGTCGACGAATCCTTCCCAACGCCCACAACGGCTCCCATGCTTCCACCATCCCGGTTGTCAACCCTCAGAGGCGCTACTTCTAGCACTTCGCTTCCAGCCATATCGCTGGGTTTCAGCGATGGTCGTTCTTCTTCTTCGTCTCGTCCATCAAAACGACAGCCTACCGCGCAGCTTACCAGCTTGTACAGCTTCAGCTCCGAGTCGGCAGAGCGTAACGCTGCCGATGCCGCCGCAGCAGAGCACACCAAATGAGGTCCCGACGGCCACAGCAGTGTGAATATAGCGGGGCTGATGAGTCCTGTCTGCAGCAGATCTACACGGCTCAGAGTTATGGAGTTCTCGTCGGCTCCACAAACCACTACGACACAAGGTCACAGTCGGAATCTGTTCAGCAGAAGCCAGCACATCAATCTCTCTTGAGAAGCTTGCACGATCGTCAAAGAGCCCAGGGTCTGGCCAGAATGCCGTCTTTCCCATATTGCGAGCGTGATTCATTCAGCAATCAAGAATGCTAGGTGGACATCCCCTTTCGGCAATACAACGAGTGCATGGAGACGCAAGCCTCCCCTTTCGGCGACGATTTGAAGATCTCTGGACGGCCTTGTTCTTGTTGCCCGCTCTTGTGTTCTTTTCCTTTCTTTTCTTGCTTTGAGTGAATCTTTTGTTTGACTGCCCTCCCTTCATTTTGCCAGCAAGCATCTAGCGGGACAACTTCGTTCCACAGGGTTCAAACACAGCACGTCATCATGATCAGGAGATAGTGTTTGGATGAGTTTTGATGATTTTGGTTTGTTAGCATTTGGATTTTAGCTAGTAATGTGTAGATTAGTTATAAGTATCAACGAGAATGTATTGTAGCATGTCTTTTTTCCCCCGGCTTCGACTGATGTTGATCGTGATCTTTTTGTCTCTGTGTTCTTTTGTTCGATTTACATGTATCTCGCTCACTTCGAAAGACGGAAAGACAGAAGTCACAGTACCAACGTTCGCTTTTTGAAATCGATATTTACTCTCTGATGCTTGTTACTCATGACAAAACCGATCTGTGTCCGGTCGAGTTCCATTCATCCGTCATACGCAGCCAAGTTACCACCATACTGGACGCACGCCGGCGCTAATAAACTGGGGTATCTATGTTTGCGTTGAAAACCGAAAATTTGAAATCGTACGAAGAAAAGAAAAAGCGAAAATTTCGTGTCCGTCGTAAAGCATGAGAACCTCATGGTATCAGCCTGCTCGCCGACCATCGACGGGGATGCTTGTTACGGCTAGCGCCTACGCTCCTGGTACTGCACGGCCTCATTGGAGCTTCTGGTGACGCCGAAGAGGTACGCCAGCTCCTGCACGCCGAGACGCGAGATATTCTGGTGCTCTCTCTCGTCGAGCGCGGCTTCGATCAGAGCGCGCTTCTTGTTCTGCAACTCGATGATACGGTCTTCGACAGTGCCTTCGACAAGGATGCGGTGGACTTTGACAGGTCTGACCTGGCCGATGCGGTGCGCGCGGTCGATGGCCTGCTCTTCGATGTAAGGGTTCCAGAAAGGATCGAGAATGATGACGCGCGATGCGACGTTGAGGTTGAGGCCGGCATTGCCGGCTTTGAGAGACACCAGCATGATGCGCACGTCCTTTCGGGCGTCTTTGAAGTCGTCGACGGCGTCGCCACGCATCTTGGCGTTCATGCTGCCGTCGTAGCGACGGTAGCCCCAGCCTTTGCCCTCGATGGGCACTTCGGCCAGGTCGAGCAGAGATGTCCATTGGCTGAAGATGAGAACTTTTTCGCCATCGTCGGCGGTTTCAACGACCTCGGTGAGCAGGTCCATCATCTGGTCGATTTTGGCTGAGGAAATCCAGCCCTTGCGGAGTTTGCGCAGATACTTCTTTTTGGCACTGGCGCTTCGGTTGGAAAGCTTCTTCAGATCAGCGATGCTGAGTTTGTTTTCCTTTTCCTTTCCCTTGCGCTTCTTGCTCTTCTTGGGCTTTTTGTCCTTGCCTTTCTCCTTGGTACTGGATTGGCCATTGCGCTTGGGAAGTCCGACGACGTCGTCCTCCTCTTCCTCCTTGTCGTCGTCTTGCGGTTCAGCTTTAACTTTCGCTTTTGGTTCTGCTTTTGGCTCTGTCTTAGGCTTGGTCTCCTCAGTCTCGGATTCGGTAGAAGAGTCAACGGGATCTTCAGCTTCGTCTTTGACAATGAAGCCATCGAGTGTCTCATCTTCATAGCCATCTTCGCTCTCAGTGTCGCTGTCGTCGGAGTCGGAGCCGGAGTCGTTGCCTTGCATCTCCTCCAATTCCTCCTTCGACAGTAGCTCTGGCATGTGGACTTTCTTGAAGCTGTCGAAGTCGGTGATACGCTTCGTGTCAATGTTGCCTCGACATTCTGGACAGCGCACGATCGCGCTGTTCTCGTTCCCTTGAGCGATCTGTTTCGCCGGGTCAGATAAAGTAACGAAGCAGTCACGGCAGGTATCATGGCCGCAAGGAAGGAAAATGGCTGGGTTGGTGCAAGCGTCCATGCAGATAGGACATTCGAAATTACCACCAGTTTCCTTGATGCGCGCCACGACTTGCGGGTCCAACGATCCGGCAAGCTTCATCATGTCCTCGATCGGGACACCAGCGGCTTCGGAAACACTGAAATCCTTGATCAAATGTGGGTGGCAGCATGCTTGGCGGAGGCGAAGCAACAAGACGAGAATAGCTGTGTACGAACGACCGACAGTTCCCGCTTTGAGATACTTGTTGAACTGGACCGCTGTCTTCGACTCCAGAGCTTGGTATAACGAGCTCTCGTCTTCGTTGAACTCCGAGTGCTCAACTTCTGTGGTTCGTTCGGGCAGAACCAGAATAGGTCTGCCTTGATGTTTGCTCGTTTTGGTACGGCGCAACATGATGGCGCGACAAAGAGTCTGCAACATCCGCATAGACTTTTGGTAAACCTCGTCGCGCCCGTTCTTCAAAGGAGTAACGAAGTCGAAGCGAAACTTGTCCCACTGGCAGTAAGGTTTGATGCGCAAGAAATGAATCAAAGAGTAGAGTTCTTCAATGTTGTTCATCATAGGCGTGCCTGTCATACAGAAACGATACTTGGCATTCAACATGCAAGCGCCCTTGGCTGTCTGAGTTGACTTATTCTTGATGCACTGTGCTTCATCCAGGATGACTCGATACCAGAATGCATCAGGGTCAATGAGGGCGCAACGCTCGGCGTCAGTAGGACGCGCATCAGGATTATATTGCTTGCGCTTTTGAAGACTCTCCATCTTCTTGACTTCAGAAGCAAGACTGCCGAAAGTGGTAAGGACAACATCATAGTGTTGCAGATCTCTGAAGCTTTTCTTTTTGGTCTGCCCATGGTGGGTAAATACCGTGAGTGCGTGGCGGCCAGGTTTGATCTTTTGCTGGATTTCCTGTTTCCACTGGCGGAGCAGTGCGACGGGAGCCACGATCAGAGTAGTCTTACATCGTGGGTCATCGGATTTCCTAGTCACCAGCAGAGAAAGCATCTGGATGGTTTTCCCAAGACCCATGTCGTCTGCAAGGATACCGCCTTTGTTGGTGCCTTCTTCGCACTTCTTGAGCCAAGTCAGGCCAGATTCCTGATACTTGTGCAGCCTGATTGACAAGGCTTCAGGTGTCGGAACCAGCAAATCATCAGGAACATCCTCATCCGGGCGAATGTTGTTCAGGAGGTCGTTGATTTCTTCTTTGGTTTTCTGAGGATCGTGCTCCTGAATCTGATCGAAGCGACGTCGGTATATGTCCTCATATCCTAGGTAAGCGCTGGGGCCGACCCGGCGTGAACTGGAAAAAATGAGATCGTCGTCTTCGTCATCATCATCGTCCAATGACCATGGCTGCGACATTGAGCCACGGATCAGCCCCTGCAACTCATCTAGTGGACCGCCAGGTCCCCGTGGTCTACTGCTTTGGCCGTTGTAAGCTCCCGATCCGTAGACTCCACCGAGCGAACTAGAGGGATGAGCAGGCCTTTGGTATGGTTGTGGTGGCGGTGGCGGTGGCGGATAAGCCGGCGGATAAGCCAGCGAATTGGGTGAGCGGTATATTTGGCCGTAGTTCGTTCCTGGGAATGCGCCCGGCATTTGCGAAAATTGAGGCCCTTGCTGATAGACGGTTGCGGGCGGACCTGGTGCCAAAGACCGTCTGCTTGGAGTGAAACTGTTCGAAGGAATCTCAGACGGTTCGTCGTCACTAGCGTCACCCGTGAGATCGACAACTTGCGGGCCTGCACTGCTTCTTGCAGGCAATGGCTGAAGAGAAGGTCTGGGCTCTGGTTTGATTCTTGGCGAAGCCTGGTTATAGGGATTTGTTGATGGTAGCGAGTAGGTAGGTTTGACCTGCTGCGTGGACTGAGGCGGTGTCGGCGGTAGAGCGGGCTGTGCTGGAGGTGGTCGCGAAAAGGAGCCGTTGTGTCCGATAGTTGTCTGTATGCCAGGCCTCCGCGACGAAGAAGGGCCTGCCTGAGGCCTTGAAGTGTGCGGAGATGCCTGGCTCAGCCTGCGTGCGAAATCCTCATCCGCCAATTGTTCCTCCCTTCTTCTTCTCATAGCAGCCTCGGCTGCCGCCTGCCGATTCTTGGCCCTGTATACAAGTGGAGCGGCTGGATTTTCCATAAGTTCGAGAGAGGAGCTTGATGTTGGCGTCCCTTCAGAGGAGTGATCTGGTGTCGGGCGCTTCGATGGGTGCTCGTGTTGGGAGACGAAGGAGTCCCACGGCCTAGGGCGCTTTGCACCGTTGGTCTGGTCGGGAAATGGTGCGGTCGCGTCAAGTCCACTGGCATAGGGCGAGTCCAGGCTGTATTGTCCGTTCAGAGAAGGCTGGACTTGCTGGGGCGGCAGCGCATCTGATGGTCCATCGTTGCCGCCCATGTTGGAAGATCGCGACATGTTCAGAGTATCCATCCGCTTCTCGAGATCTTTCTTTGTCACTTCCAGTGTCGCTAGTCGCTCCTCGTAGTCGTCAGCGCCTGGATCCAGGCTCTGTATAAGAACATCTTGAAAAAGAATCTCTTCCTCTATTTCGTCAAGAGTAGCTTGAGGGCCAAGGCTTGACATGGCGAACCACAGGCGAATACGTGTCTGGCTTGATGCGGTGGAACAAGCAAACTGAAAGACGAATCTATGGCGTGTCGCACATCGTTGACACCGCGCGGAGAGCGTGGAACTTATATGCAGAGGCGGTTGTGCGATCCGTCGAGTGCTTGGGTGAGTACGTCACGGCGACGGGGCGCAAAGTGGCGCGAGGAGGAGGGCGACCGCGGTATGATTTGCAGAGGCGCGCACCGGTGAAGTGAACGTGAGGCTGTAGGATAGCAGTGCGCTGTATTGGGGAGAAAGAGTACCTCAGCAGTAGCACAGGTGAGGCTGTCGCATACAAAGTCGTGAAGATCGCAAGGCGACTCCGACGCAAGACGCGCGCTCAACGCTCGCAGTGACCTCATTGGTCGTGCATTTGGTGACCTCTTTCTTCACTGCATGTTCACGGATGAGGTATCTACATGTACCACTCTACACTACATACATGTATGACATGCCCAGACATGCATGTGTCTTTATTCATTTCGGCCCAACCTGTCTGTTCGCAAATATGGCCGCGCCATTTCAAAGTGTTCTCCTCATGATTCACAAAGGTTGGTTGCACTCCCAATGGACCGACAATATGAGATAGAGAGCAATGAACACAATACGTGATGATACCCCGGCAATACTGCTACTTTGGTTAAGCGACCTTTCATAGCAATGAGCAGACCTGAGATGCCGGAATGGATGTCTCAAGGAGATTCATCAGCAGTTCTACGAAGCCGTTCGATCAGACCTCTGCACTTGCGATTTACATCATCTTCTCGGTGTACTGAACCTGGTCAGAACACGTACACCAAGCCTAAGCTTTGCTGACAACCTTCAGTGCGTAAAATTGCAGTCGGCCAAGTAGGAATGATTTTGAGCAGGCAGCTTCTACGTTGGATCTCTCGTCAAATCGTCCATACTTGGAGTGTGAAGTCATCTAATACGGCCAATATGGTCTCGCCAGGCAGCCTTTGGAGTGATTACAAGGCAATGCTCTCAGAGCGCCTGAGGTGAGTATAGACAATCAGGCTGCTGTCGTGGCTATCGACGCTGGAGTGTGGAAAGCGACGCCTCCGAAGCTATCGCATCACCGCCACAACATTGGCTGTCACGATACGAACACCTTTCAGACTCACATGATCTGCTGTGAGCCTTGCATCTGAGCTGCTAGAGTCTCTTGTTGTCGTTCAAGTGAACGTCACACTGCTCTTTGTTCGCTCAAGTTTTCCTTTCGCCTTTCACGCAATCGCATTGTCTATATGACGCGCACAACACCTTGCAAATTTCCTCTACAAAAGAACTAATTTCCCTTTGTTCAATCGGAGATCTTCTCGCTCAGATATGAAACGATTTGATCTGAACATCTCTGTGAAACTGTTGCTTGAGATACACAACAAGGTCTGAGACCCAACACGATTCTGACGAGACATCACCTCGATCGCTGCAGGACAGTGTCACCATCCGCCAACCTTCTTTCTAGACCGATCCTCCATCTTATTAATCATCTCACTGGTCTATCACATACCAAGAATGGTTTCCTCAAACTACACCGTCTCTACCGCCGCTCAGCTGATGGGACGCATGCCACCAGTCCGCACCTTGGGCAGCAAATCGAAATACAACGCTGAACAGACCACCTCTACGAATCATGTGAAAAGTGCTGATCAGACGGGCAGCCTGCCGCAACCGACAAAACCCTTGCCTCCAGCGCCGGCGAGAATTGTCCGTGAAATCGCTTCTCGCTCAAGCGAGGTCCTTCCTATCACTGACAGAGTCAAGATCAGATCTAGCTTCTCGGATACAGTCGTTGAAGAGGAAGTTATCACTCTCCCCGCAACGGTTTATGCTCCTACTACTCCTACTGTCAAGGACAAGCATGTTGGTTCTGCTTCCAAAGGGAACGTATCACCAAAGAATCAGTACGTGCCGTTGCTTGAGACGCCGACCCCTAAAGGCGCTGGGAAGCAGCCTGTTCTCGAAGGTCGTCTGAGTCAGTATTTTGAGTACATCACCCCATCTGCCTCGCTCCTCGGTCGTACCGGTAGTCGTAAGGAAAGAAAAGAATCCCACACTCCTAGCAGCTCAGGAGGGTCCGACATTTACTTCTCACCGATCGATGCTACCGGTAATCAGGCTTTCTATCAAGCCCGCAGCCTAGCCCACCAATCTCCCCATCCGATGATTCGGAGACGACTGCTTCAATAACGGTCGTTGAAGACAAGGTTGGCTCTTTGAGACTTCATGACGGGCCACTACTCCGCGATCAGTCAAGGTCGTCGATTTCGCAGACATCCCGAGTCACATCGAGCCGCGCAAGATAACCTTGACTCTCGTCGATGTCGATCGTCTCAGCACTGCACTCGCAGTTGCTCCACTGGTCCAGATGCGAGTGCGCAAGTCTCACCTCGACGAACTCCCTGCCGACATGACAGCAAGTTCATCAGACAGAATCGCGGATAGCAACAAGGCAGCAATCACCGACAGCGGTCTTCCAACCCCACCACCTTCGGAGGCATCCTCTTGCGACGAAATCGGCGGCATCGCACTCATCGACACCAAAGTCGAAGGCGCACCAGTATCCTTGACATCCTCCGACGCCTTCCTCCCTGGGAAATGCACCCTCTTGACTCTCCCCTACGGCTTGACCAGCACGAGCCGGCTCCGCATCGAGCCAGCTTCGCACTCCAGCAGCGAGAGCAAGATCATCCTCCAATCGCTCTTCGCCGTGCTGAACCGCAAAACCGGCACGCACGAACAAACCCTCCTGGCCGAAACCGACGTGACCCCATTCTTCACCCGCGCCGCCCTGACAGAACTCGCCCACGACCAAAACCTCACCCTCGACGACATCGAAATCGCCACACCCGCCGCATCGACCACGCACAGCCCAGACGACGAATCCATCGACTGGTGCACAGTGGATCAAGACATCATCTCCCCCCCACCCCACCAGCAACCTCCCCAACAACACCCTCCTCCTCACACCAACCCTCACAAAACTCTCCTCCAGCACCTTCACCGCCGAAACCAGCACAATGCAAACCCTGACCCTCCTCCCCACCCTCTCCCGCCTTCAAACCGCGCACAAAACCTTTCTCCTCCTCCAGCCAACGCGTTTCAACGCGCACGGCGCGCTGACGGGCGTGAAAGTGCTTCAAGTCTCGCAGGCGTTGAGGGAGAGGTTTGCGCGGATGGATGCTGCTGGTTCTTCTTCTACCATTTCTGCCTCGTCTTCGTCTGAAGGATCAGTGAAGAGTCGGCGGTTCAGAGACGCGATCGTCGCGGCTGTTGCGCCGGGTTTGGGAGGTGGAGAGGAGTTTGAGAGGGTTGTGGGTTTGGATGAAGGGAGGGTTAGGGTTGGGGTTAGGTGTGTGCCGCTTGGGGATGGGGTGGGGAGGGTTGAGAGGTGGGTTTGTTTTTTGGGTGGGGAGGGTGATTTTTTGTGATTGAGATTTTGTTGTGAAGAAGATATTGATCTGAGCAGGTGGGTTTGATGTAAGTTTTGAACGCTGGTTTTTTTCCTTTGTTCTTCGTTTTGTTGCGACTATGCATCACTTCATGAAAAAGATCTTTCCTCTTCCTTCTACTTCTCCATATCCGCATCACCACCCCAGACGCCTTGCTTCTTTCCCTTTAAATTGTATCCATGGTAGCCATTCCATCTCATAAACCAGACCCGACACCCTCACAAGTCTCACTTCTCGCCCTCATCCATACTCTGAATCATAACCTTAATCCCCCCCTGCTTCGCATCCGACGCAACCTTGAAAGCCTCAATGGCATCCTCCAACTTGAACCTGTGCGTGACCAGCCTGCTCAAATCGACAACCCCACCCTGCAACAGCCTAATCGCCCGAGGCCAAGTGTTCGCATAACGGTACTGGAACTGCAAGTCCACCTCGCGCGTGCTCAAGCGCATGAAAGGGATCTTGATCTCGGGTCTACCAACACCAATGACGAAGACCTTGCCGCCGAACTTGGACGCGTGGATGGCTCCCGAGATGGAAGACTCCACGCCCGTGCACTCCATGGAGACGGCGGGCTCGACGCCGTCGGCGAGTTTGACGACCTTCTCCGCGAACTGCTCCGGAGAGTCGTTGAAGTCGACCTTGTGCGTGCGGACGGAGGGGCAGAATTCCTTCGCGAACGCCAGGCGGCCCTCGTCGATGTCCGTGATGACGATGGGTTCTGCGCCCGCGGCTTTGACGCAGGCGAGGGTGACGAGGCCGATGGGGCCGGCGCCGCAGACGAGCACGGAGTCGCCGAGGGTGATGTTGGCGCGCTGCATGCCGGCGAGGGCGACGGAGAGGGGTTCAAGAAGAGCGCCGTCCTCGTAGCTCATGTTGCCGATCTTGTGGCACCAGACGGCCGGGTGGTTGACGTAGCGGCGCAGCAGGCCGGCGACGGGCGGCGTGCTGCGGAACTCGACCGCCTCGCATCCGTTGTATTTGCCCGTCAGGCAGGGCTCGCACTCGCCGCAGATGATGTTGGGTTCGACGGCGACGCGGTCGCCGACGTTGTGCGTTTTGACCGACGGGTGTTTGGCCACCACGACGCCGGCGGATTCGTGGCCGAGCACGTGCGTGTCTTCCACGATCATGGGGCCGATGGCGCCGTGTTTCCAGAAGTGAACATCTGAGCTGGATTTGGGAATTGTGTTAATTGCTTTTCTTTTAAAATCAAAAGGTAAAGGCAGTCGCGCGGTTCTTCCAAACACTCACCCGCAAATACCGGTGCTCTTGATAGCGACTGTGATCTCGCCCTCCTTGAGGGACTCTCCCTTCTCAACCTCTTCCTGAGTGGGGGTTGTGTCGGCGACCCAGAGATCGTGTGCCGGGTTGGTGAAGACGCCAATGTTGGCCTTTGAAGGCGTGATGGTGGTCGTGGTTGTGGTCGACATTGTGCTTGCTGGATGCTTCTTGATGGGAGAGACGAGAGAAGAAGGAGAAAGAGGAAAAGCAAGAGAATAAACAGGTGGTGTAAGTGAAGAAACACCTAAGAGCTATAAGAGAAACAAAAGAACAACAGAGGCCCACGGGAAAATATCAGAAGGTTCGCAAGGGTAGATTTGTCGTCATTGCCGGGCCCCCCAAACAAGGGACACGTGCAGAAGAGACAGAGAGAGAGAGAGAGACAGAGCGCAGAGACGGCGGGCCCAGATCCATTGTAAGCGTGTCTGTCCGTGACTACTGGGGATGGTGGATTTTACCACTGCCACCTTTACTGCTCACTCACCTACGACTTCTTCCCTGCGACGTCGCAACAAAGTGGACCGTCCACAAACCATCACCAGAACCAAACACGCCCAAAGCGCCATGCCGCCCACATAGAGATCTTCCGCGCCAGTCGGAAAGGCTGAATGCAGGGCAACAAGCTTCCCTCGCGTTCCCTCGTCCTCGCTCTCCCCGTAGCAAAAAGCCCTCCACGCCTTCTCCCAGAGTTGGCCCTTGATCAATTTATCCGTCGACTCTGGCACTTCTGGGTCCGTGGGCGCGGGGCAGAAGTGGGTTTTGGTGATGGTGGGTGGGGTATGATGCTTTTCGGGACGTGGAGAGGTCGTGCCGGGGAATTCGGAGTTGGGTAGCGAGAAGGGGAGCGAGCGAGGTGAGGCCGTTGGCGCCTGTTTCGGGGACTGGCCGACTGGATGAATTCATCTGGTGAAGATGCCTCGGTATGTGATTATCCATTGTTATGTAAGGTTTGACTAGAGGGAGGTATGGTCAGGGCTCATTGATATGACCGGATCTCTTTCTTGGTCGACAGCCGGTGCAGATAAGAATGTCGAGGGCTAAATGTGAAACACAGAGAATGAGAGATGTCTTATGCATCTGTTCAACTTCCTGCCAGACGGTCTCCGTCCAGTAGCCGGTCGGGCTTTGCAAAGACGGCGTCTTCCACAAGATATGACGCCTTATCGTCCAAGATAACAGCGCCCGGCACCGAGTTCCACATCTGATGTCTGCCTACGTACATGTAGCCACAAGAAACAGTCAATCAAACACGGTGAAATACAAAATCGAACGAAAAGAGTCGGGATAACACTTAACAAAAGACAGAACCCAATGTTTGCAAAAAAAGAATCAGGACGATGCTGGTTAGCCAGCACCGGAAGACTTGGACAGATGAGTAAGAGAAGTCGTTTCTGAGATCTCCCCAACAGGGAATCGAACCCTGGTCTCCCGCGGCTCGTCATGGGTGAGATGACAAGCGGAAATCATAGCCACTAGACCATTGAGGATGTAGGAGCAATTTTGGGTAATTGCCAATGGTGTGGAACCATGAGAAGCGATCATCTAGTGTCTATATATAGCTTAATGTGTGATTGCGCTGCACAACAGCGCTCGATTTGCAGACGTTCCGGAACGAGTCGAAAAAGAATCTTAATTGAATTGCTGGAAAGTTTGGTCTTGGTCTGGGATGTATTCTTTAAGGGTAGCAGTAGACGTCCAGCCGGCGAGAGAGGGTCTTCAATAACGAGCCTCTTGTTATAATCGGTCTCAGGACCACAATATCGAACTACCCGATTACGAAAGGCAAGATCACTCCCCCTCCCCCTCCCCGGCCTCCGCCTCCTTCTCCGCCCTCTCCAACCGCCTCATATTCTCCTCGTCAAAAACCGTCTCGTCATCGCCCGGAATGCCCGGCCTGCCAAACCCAACAACCGGCCCGACCATCTCAATCCAGTCTTTCCTCTTCTGCATAAGCGCCTTGACACCCTCACTGACGCCCCTCCCGCCCGCCGCGCCAGCAACACCCTTCTGGCCCGGCCGCTGGTGCGAGCTGCCCTTCTTGTTCGACGGCTTGGCCATGCTGCGGTTGCGCTTGAGGTACGCGGCGTTGACCTGGTTGTCCAGGTCGTCGGCGATGTTGGCGTACTCCTGCATGGCCATGCGCTCCTCCGTGAGCTCGAGGATGCGCGCTTTGCGCGCGTTGTTGCGCGCCGCCACGAGGCGCAGCTCCGCTTGCAGGGTGCGCAGGCGCGCGGCCACTTCGTCGTCCAGGTGTGAGGTGTAGTCGGGCGTGTCGGTGGGGGAGAGGAAGCCGATGTATTTCAGTTCTTGGATGGCGCGCGCTTCGAAGTTATCGTAGTCGGGTGCGGGAAGGTTGGTGGGGCGGGGGGCGTCAGGGGGGAGGGCGGTGAGGGGGCGGTGTTCTTCGGTGGCTGTGGCGCCTGCTTGTGTGTCAGGGGGTTGGGAGTCGTTAGTTTCTGTGTTGGTCATGGTGACATCGCCTTGGCTATCTGGGGCGGCGTCGTCTGTGGCGCGGTTGTTTGCGCTGGCGTTGGGTTGTGGTCGGATGATGGAGAGTAAGCGATTCATCACTGGCCCCATTGAGACTTCGTCGGTTTCGGCGACATCATCGTTCATGTCTTCCATTCCGCCTCGCGCTGCGTTCGCATCCACTTCTTCCTTCCTAGGTGCTTCAGTGCCTGTGAGCCCATCTTCAGCCGCCCAGACCTCCTTATATGTCCTTGGACCGCGTTGAGGTATTACATATGGAGTGCTTCGGTCGCCACGCTCCTTAAGGAAGGCGACATCTTCTTCCGTGAAGGGTCGAATGAATGGCTCGAGATATGTCTGGAATGTGGAAAAGTTGACTTGGTTCGCGGGCTTCGCGTTTGAGAAATCCATATCGGGCGGATCACCTGCTGTGAGGTCGTGCAGATCTGACTCTGGCCACTTCGCGACATTGTAGATTTCTTGGAGTTCAGCATCTGTCATGCCGTCAAGGATTGGTCGAATGTCGTAGACTGTTGGGTCGTAAACTGCTGAAGGATCATCGCCGAATGCGCGTTTGTACAGAGGAAGCGCAGGTTGGTGATCGGCTTGTGAGTCGCCCGATTCGGAGGGTGAAGCTGCGGTGTCCATGAGCTCTGCAGGTACTCCGCCAGGTTCTATGGGAGGCGAAGGAGGCGGAGGGGCGCCTGTGGCGAGAGGAGGTATAGTTAGCTTTTGCTGCGTTGGATTTTTTGCCGTGCTACGCAGATTCATTGCTGTGAGATGCTGAGGTTGAAATACTGCTGAGTCCAGTCACAAGATTCGGTGAAGGACTCAGTTGCATGTGAATCAATACCTCACATTCACACAGCGAGTGCATGGGGCGCAGCGTGTTGCTGTCACGGAAGGCTCGACAGGTGCAGTCACAGCACAAAATATCACAAAGCAAACCAAATCAACAGTCCGAAACGGAAGGTGCGCGCTTTGAACCGGCGATAACCACGAGACTCCCGGCACTGCAACAACAAAAAAAAAAAAAAAAGGACACAACAGAACTCACCTTCATGAACTCCCACGCCATCTTGTCTCGCCAGCATATGTTCGCCA
>MSJI02000514.1:30583-40956 GCA_001931905.2 Cladosporium sp. IMV 00045 | reverse complement strand
CGGGCGGCGTGCTGCGGAACTCGACCGCCTCGCATCCGTTGTATTTGCCTGTCAGGCAGGGTTCGCACTCGCCGCAGATGATGTTGGGTTCGACGGCGACGCGGTCGCCGACGTTGTGCGTTTTGACCGACGGGTGTTTGGCCACCACGACACCGGCGGATTCGTGGCCGAGCACGTGCGTGTCTTCCACGATCATGGGGCCGATGGCGCCGTGTTTCCAGAAGTGGACATCTGAGCTGTTTGTTTGGAGTTGTGTTAGTTGCCATTTCTTTAAATTGAAGGGTGTCAAAGCAGTCGCGCTGCTTTTCCAGAAAACTCACCCGCAAATACCGGTGCTCTTGATGGCGACTGTGATCTCACCCTCCTTGAGGGACTCTCCCTTCTCAACCTCTTCCTGAGTGGGGGTTGTGTCGGCGACCCAGAGATCGTGTGCCGGGTTGGTGTAGACGCCAATGTTGGCCTTTGAAGGCGTGATGGTGGTCGTGGTTGTGGTCGACATTGCGACTGGCTAAATGCTTCTTGATGGGAGAGACGAGAGAAGAAGGAGAAAGAGGAAAAGCAAGAGAAACAACAAGTATCGTAAGTGAAGAAACAGCTAAGAGCTATAAGAGAAACAAAAGAACAACAGGCCCACGGGAAAATATCAGAAGGTTCGCAAGGGCAGATTTGTCGTCATTGCCGGGCCCCCCAAACAAGGGACACGTGCAGACAGCAGAGAGCGTAGAAGAGACGGCGGGCCCAGATCGTAAGCGTGTCTATCCGTGACTACTGGCAATGGTGGGTTTGACCACTGCCACCACCTTTACTCACTCACCTACAACTCTTCCCTGCGACGTCGCAACAAGTGGACCGACCACAAACCATCCGAAAACCAAACACGCCCATAGCGCCTTGCTGCCCACATTGAGATCTTCCGCGCCAGTCGGAAAGGCTGACGCAGGGCAACAAGCTTCCCTCGTGTCCTCATTCTCGCTCTCCAGCCTCAAAGCAGCCCTTCCCAGAGTTGGCCCTGATCAATTTATCCGTCGACTCTGGCAGTTCTGGGTCCGTGGGCGCGGGGCAGAGTGGATTTGGTGATGGTGGGGTATGATGCTTTTCGGGACGTGGAGAGGTCGTGCCGGGGAATTCGGAGTTGGGTAGCTCGCGGCGAGGTGAGGCCGTTGGCGCTTGCACTCGTCTTTCGGGGACTGGCCGACTGGATGAATGCGTTTGGTGCAAGATGCCTCGGTATGTGATTATCCATTTTTATGTTAAGGTTTCGTTAGGAGAGGTAGGGTCGTGGCTCGCTGCATGACCGGATCTATTTTCTTGGTCGGCAGCCGGTGCAGATAAGAGTATCGAGGGCTAAATAATGCGAAACGCAAAGAGAGAGATACCTTATGCATCCACCAATTCTACCTCCTGCAAGATGACTTCCGTCCAGTAGCCGGTCGGTCTCTGCAAAGGCGGCGTCTTCCACAAAACATGACGCCTTATCGTCCAAGATAACGACAGCGCCTAGCTGAAGTACCACATCTGATGTCTGCCCAGCCAAATGAAAAGATGCCCCGAAAACTTGCAAAAAAGAATCAGGACGATGCTGGTGAGCCAGCACCGGAAGACTTGGATGAGTGAGTAAGAGAAGTCATTTCTGAGATCTCCCCAACA
This sequence comes from Cladosporium sp. IMV 00045, assembly GCA_001931905.2. Classification (NCBI taxonomy): domain Eukaryota; kingdom Fungi; phylum Ascomycota; class Dothideomycetes; order Cladosporiales; family Cladosporiaceae; genus Cladosporium; species Cladosporium sp. IMV 00045. The sequence goes on along the minus strand of MSJI02000514.1, from coordinate 39,309 downwards.
GGGAATCGAACCCTGGTCTCCCGCGGCTCGTCAAGGGTGAGATGACAAGCGGAAATCATAGCCACTAGACCATTGAGGATGGTAGCGAAGTTTTGACACTCGCTAATGGTGTGGAACCATGACAACTTAGAGGCTCAATTTTATATATACCATTGATTGAGGAAGTAGACTGGTCGAGGCGAAACATCACTTCCAATTCGTGACAATGGATGCTCGGTCGAAGAACAGCAATATCACTGAGCGGGACCACGCTGGCAATACACCTCGGACTGCAGCTGGGAGCCGCTGATTGTTTGATCGAGAGCTACGCAAAATCCAGCAAGTATCTTGCCTACAGGTACCTCAACTTTGAGAGCAGGTGGCGACAAACCAGGCTTCTATTTTCCATTGCTCACCTAGAGAAGACAGCAACATCGAGGATTGACCAACTAGACGTCGACGCTGCGGCGATTTGGAGACGATCATTTTCAGATAGGAATCAACAAAAGAGAGTCTCGCCAGAATTCGTTCGTTTCGATCAGCGATACGTTCGAGGCATAGTAGTATGTGGTTCAATCATCCGGCAGGCGAGGAAATGTCTCATCATCGACGTCTCCGCTCGCTAATTCATCAGGCGGCCTCATCTCAAGCCCACCCTTCCACCACAACAAAACTCACTCACTCACCCTCCCCCTCCCCCGCCTCCGCCTCCTTCTCCGCCCTCTCCAACCGTCTCATATTCTCCTCATCAAAAACCGTCTCCTCATCACCCGGAATACCCGGCCTACCAAACCCAACAACGGGTCCAACCATCTCTATCCAATCCTTGCGCTTCTGCATAAGCGCCTTAACACCCTCACTAACGCCCCTCCCGCCCGCCGCGCCAGCAACCCCCTTCTGACCCGGCCGCTGGTGCGAGCTGCCCTTCTTGTTCGACGGCTTGGCCATGCTGCGGTTGCGCTTGAGGTACGCGGCGTTGACCTGGTTGTCGAGGTCGTCGGCGATGTTGGCGTACTCCTGCATGGCCATGCGCTCCTCGGTGAGCTCGAGGATGCGCGCTTTGCGCGCGTTGTTGCGCGCCGCCACGAGGCGCAGTTCCGCTTGCAGTGTGCGCAGGCGTGCGGCCACTTCGTCGTCGAGGTGCGAGGTGTAGTCTGGTGTGTCGGTGGGGGAGAGGAAGCCAATGTATTTCAGTTCTTGGATGGCGCGCGCTTCGAAGTTATCGTAGTCGGGCGCGGGGAGGTTGGTGGGGCGGGGGGCGTCGGGTGGGAGGGCGGTGAGGGGGCGGTGTTCTTCGGTGGCTGTGGCGCCTGCTTGGGTGTCGGGGGGTTGGGAGTCGTTGGTTTCTGTGTTGGTCATGGCCACATCGCCTTGGCTATCTGGGGCGGCGTCGTCTGTGGAGCGGTTGCTTGCGCTGGCGTTGGGTTGTGGTCGGATGATGGAGAGCAAGCGGTTCATCACTGGCCCCATTGAGACTTCGTCGGTTTCGGCGACATCATCGTTCATGTCTTCCATTCCGCCTCGCGCTACGTTCGCATCCACTTCTTCCTTTCTAGGTGCTTCAGTGCCTGTAAGCCCATCTTCAGCCGCCCAGACCTCTTTGTATGTTCTTGCACCGCGTTGAGGGATCACATATGGAGTGCTTCGGTCGCCACGCTCCTTAAGGAAGGCGACATCTTCTTCCGTAAAGGGTCGAATGAATGGCTCGAGATATGTCTGGAATGTGGAGAAATTGACTTGGTTCGCAGGCTTCGCGTTTGAAAAATCCATATCGGGTGGATCACCTGCTGTGAGGTCGTGCAGATCTGACTCTGGCCACTTCGCGACGTTGTAGATTTCTTGCAGTTCAGCATCTGTCATGCCCTCAAGGATTGGTCGAATGTCGTAGACTGTTGGGTCGTAGACCGCTGAAGGATCGTCGCCAAATGCGCGTTTGTACAAAGGAAGCGCAGGTTGATGATCGGCTTGTGAGTCGCCCGACTCTGAGGGCGAACCTGCGGTGTCCATAAGCTCTGCAGGTACTCCGCCAGGTTCTATGGGAGGCGAAGGAGGCGGAGGGGCGCCTGTTGCAAGAGGTATAGTTAGCTTTTGCTGCGTTGAATTGGTTGCTTTGCTACGCAGATTCATTGTCGTGAGATGTTGAGCTGGAAATACTGCTGAGTCGAGTCATAAGATCCGGTGAAGGACCCAGTTGCATGTCAATCAATACCTCACATTCACACAGCGAGTGCATGTGGCGCAGCGTTTTGCTGTCATGGAAGGCTCGACACGTGCAGTCACAACACAAAATGTCACAAAACAGAACAAAACAACAGTTCGAAACGGAAGGTGCGCGCTTTGAACCGGCGATAATCAAGAAGTTCCCAACATTGCAAAATGAGAAGACACAACAGAACTTACCTTCATGAACACCCACGCCGTCTTGTCTCGCCAGCATATGTTCGCCAACACTAGGCACACTTTCTCTCTTCTCTTCCGCGCCCTCAGCCTCAGCATGGCTGCGCTTCTGTCCGGTCTTCTTCGTCTTTGATCCACCATCATCTCGCTCTTTCTTGATGCGATCGGCAGCCGCCTGCTGTTCGGCTGCCTCGCGATCGCGCTCGGCTTGTGTGCTCTCTTTGCGTTTCTGGACCACCGCCCTCAAATTCCGCTCGCAGGTCTCTCCGCGCTTCTCAAACGACTTCAGCAAATTGTCGCGAATCCTGTCATGGAGTGTGTGGAGTTCTCGCGCCGTGGGCGGGTCGTGCGGTTTGAGCGTGGGCGGATGTGACTTTTCGATGAGCACGTTCAAGTCCAGATCATCGGAGATGAGGTAGGCGGTCGGAGTGTGGAGGTAGGGCGTTTCTTTGGGAAGAGGCGGCGCGGACTGGCTGGTATTTGAGGGAGTCGGGACCAGAGGAGTGCCTGGCGCGGTGTCGGTAAGGGCAGACATGGGCGTGCTGTGTCTGCTGGAAGACCTGCGGTCGCGCGTGGCTTTGCCAGTTCCTTTCTTGGATGCAGGCGCCATGGTTGCGAGCAAGGGATGGTAAGGCGCGGCGACCTTTGCGATTGCGAAGTATTAATTGGCGGATTGCGCAGGCACCATTCCCACAGGCGCGGTCGCGTTTGTGTGTCGTGTTGATGGGTACGTCACTATACAGTGAAGGCAAAGACGAGATGGGTGGTCTTTTATTGCTGGATGAGGTGTTGTCGAGATTGAAGGTCGATTGGCGAATACGAAGTCGTGAGTCGATGTCGTCTTGTTCAAAGGGCAAGATTCCCTTAACGGTCACTGCTGTCTTTACAGCACCCATGCGAGCTGTTGCGCAATGTCAAGCGCATGGACCTGGGAGTGACCCATGGATGTCGCTCCGACTGGCAGATTCTTGCACTAGCAGCCTCCCCGCAAGATCGTTGGAGGAGAGTAGTGGGTGGGTTGCACCAGAGGCGAACAAAGAAACATGAAGTCATGCGTATTTCATATTTGCTTTATGGGATGCCATAGACAGTACGCAGAGTATAAATATACGTAAACCAATCAGACGTAGCATGTAAAAGGTATTCAATACATCAAGACCTTACCAAAGCGTTCAGCGTGGATGGCCTCGATGGGCCGATTCGATGGCTGGGTTCCCGGCCTCCTCGGCAGCGTCTCTCGCCCTCTCGCTGCACATTCAACCATGACACCCTTCTTCTAGTATACACCACCTTCTTCACACATTCCCTGCCATAATCTCCACTCGCTCTGTTCCATCGCTGCTCCATCTCCTCTACGTTCCCCATGTGTGCGCTGCTGCGGCGACTGGGCTGAATCGCTCGTGGCGCATCCGCCGACCTAAGCGTCACACATCCTACGCCTGCGATAGCGGTTCACAAGCTGAAGCGCCGCCATGAGTGAGTAACTCTCGTCGCAACCTCTCACCAAATCTGTCCTGGTGTCATTGTGCGATCTCGCGTGTCCATACTTCATGCTGACCTCACTGTCAAGGCGCCCAATCCATCCGTGTCGATACCCTCGCCTTCCCTGACCCTTCCGATGCATCCCTCACCAGGAAATACTACGATGTCGACGATAATCTGGCATACACCTATAACACCGATGTGAACATTCGCACTCTCAGTACGAACGGCATAGGCGGCGGCTCCAGCATCGGTGGGCTCCTGTACGTCCCTGATCTGAATGCGGATGACCCGGAATCGTGCTACAACAAAAGCGAGCCATATGTCCCCGCCAACTCTACAAGACGAGCAGACTTGCCCGACACAGACTATCCCTTAGTTGCGCTGGCACCATGGCTCAGTCCGGCCTGCACTTTGGCGTACTTGAATGCGGCTCGGCGCGCTCCTACGCAGGCCTTCATTTTCTTCTTACCTGACGATACTACCTCGGAGCCGCCTCAGGCAAATAATGTCAGATGGGACCTAGGCGACGGCGGTCAGTGGAAGAGTGACAATTCATACCCAGTATATGTGGTTCCTGGATCTACCGGAACTGATCTGGTGAATGCATCCGCACAATACAGCGGAGATATGGCGAGTGTGCCACATGGAGAGGAGCTTTTACAGACATTCGACGCAAGAGATTATGTGCGGTTGTATCTTGACGTTGATACTGGTGAGTCAGGAGCCAGTATGTACCAATATCTTCGACCCGTTTTCATTGGCATGGGACCGTAGCGCCTCCGCGTGGCGATGTCAGAGCTAAGAACTGGCTGACCTTAGTCTTGTAGGCACTGGAACTCGATTACCAAGTTTATGGGTGTTCCTGCTGGTCGTCCTAGCGATTTTGCTTCTCATTATCGGGTCGACGTCTGTTCTTATGCACTGGATCCAGCGAAGACGAAGACTACAGCTCCGGCAACGTGTCGCGAACGGCGAGGTCGACTTGGAGGTACTTGGTGTCAAACGCCTCACCGTTCCTCAAGACCTGATCGATCAAATGCCGCTTTACGTCTACGGCACCCTACCTGCACGAAGCGAAGATCAACCTCCAGCGGCAATCGAAAAGGACACCTCCTCCAACACAGTGAACAGCCGCTCCTCCTCTCCTGCTCCAGACGTTCGACCGACACCAGCTCGCATGCACTCCTACCGCCCTGCGGCTCTAGATCAACCAACCTGCCCGATCTGTCTCGACGATTTTGTCGCACCTACAGCCACCGAAGCCGGCGCCTCCGTTCGCGAGCTCCCTTGCCACCACATTTTCCACCCCGATTGTGTCGACACGTTCCTCCGAGACAACTCAAGCCTCTGCCCAATGTGCAAGAAATCCTGCCTCCCCAAAGGCTTTTGCCCGAAAAACGTCACGAACGCCATGGTCCGCCGCGAAAGGATCATGAGACGAAACCGCGAGCGCGGCAGACCCGAGCACCAACCCAACGCAAACGCCAACTCCAACGCCGAAGCCGCAATGGAAATCGCAGAGCCAGCTCAACCACGACCCTCCCACCCTCCACCAGCTTCATTCAGCCAGCGTATCGCCCGCCGCATCACCTCCGCTCCCATATCTTCCTCCGCAGGCGAAAGCCAACAAATCACCGAGCTCTCGACATCGCCGCGACGCTCGGTGACTACCGTCGGAGGACCGAGCGGCAGTAGTCCACCACAACCGCCAGCCGATACCAGCAGACGCCGCGAATGGGCCCGACAGAGAGCCGTGGCGATGCTGGGCCGGCGAGCGGCGCCTTTGGATCCCGATGCGGAAGAGGCAGCGCGCACGCCCAGGTGGCGGAAGGTCATTGGGAATATTTTTCCTGGTGTTGGTGGGAGATGAGAAAGGAGATGTTGGGGGAAGCTTATGAAGAAAAACAGACAAGAAACACCTAAGTTGTGCTTTCTCTAAATGTACCACGAACAGAAACCACGAAATATTCCTCGAGTTTACGATCACGAGAAGAAGAGAAGAAGAAGAAGAATAAGGAAGAAACGCACTGCAGATCTATGAGCGTTTTCCTGCCGGTCTTCTCGATTTTGTTTTGGAAAGCGATGGCGTTTTTCTCTTTTCCCTTTTCTTTTGGATCTTGATGCGACGGGACACGGCGCTGATTTGGGATGTACTTTGGAGTCTGGTCGTTTGAATTTTGAGCAGTCTGGGTTTTGTGGTTATTTTTTTGTGCGGGAAAGTATAGTATATACCCTGACGTTTTTGGTTCTTCTTTTCTGAAAATTTAACAAAAAGAATACGAAAAGATACGGTTTTCTATTCGTCTTATCTGTCATGTTGAAGTTCCTCGACGATATGTCCTGTGGACGACTGGAACATGAGTAGATTTGACATCGAATAGTCGAGTACCTAGAATGAAATTGATGATCATGCACACATGTGCATGTTCTGAGCAAATGCTCTCACGCATGTGAATGGGGCTGTGAACGATGAAGCATGTGAAACTTCGTGATGCTGGGCTAACAAGAATAATAATTAATGACATGGATGTCCCTCATTTCTTAAAAATTTCACTATTGGTTCTGTATTTGCCATGGATCTTATAATTAAATTCCGTTCTACGTCGAACATCTAGCTTCGCAAACCCCTCCGCTTCATCTAATCGCTCAATATCAATCGCCGCCCAACGCCAATCTCGCGAGGATTGCCTGTTCTCTCTGAAATGCAAGCAAGGGTTTTGGATCGTCCGCGGAACACATATCCTGGCAGACACGGCAGCGTACATGGAATTTAGAGGAGCGTTTAGTATATGACATGCAGGCAGGCAAGATGCCCGTCAATTTCGTACATGGACATACAGCATACACCCTGTCAACCCTGACCTAGTCTTTCCTCCCGCTTTCCCAACCGCATCGCATCGCTCTGCCGCCATCGTCCAGCATGCAGCGTGTTGCGTTTGCTGTGATTGCATGACGCGGCGTCGACGAACGGCTGCTGCTGTTGAGACCGACCCAGCGCGCAACGCAGCGCGCAAGCGAACGTATGCCCTCATTCCTTTCCCCTCAACTACCTGCACTTCCCTTCCACTTGCCATTTCCCTGCCCTTGCCCGCAGTTACACTCAAAACTCTGCGCCCACCCGAGTCGCTCTTGACAGCTGCCGTGCATCTTGAATTGCGCACATCCCGAGCCGTCTTGACAGCCTGCTGTACCTCTGCGCTTGCGTGCATCTGAGCCGCTGTCTTGACAGCCTGCTGTGCGTCCTTCTCAGTATTGCGTTGCGTGCTGTCCGATGCAACGACGGCAGTAGGAAGTGCGGAACGGAAAAGAGCTCACGACAAAGCAGAGCTCCGCTTCCTGCAGGATTCCGCGTCTTATTTCCTTCCGGCGGGAACCTGCGGTTTTGATGGATTCTGACTTTTCTTTGACAGCTGTCGTGCTTGCCTTGCGTGCTAGGTGGGCAATTTTGGGGTTGCACGGCGCGCGATTGCGCGGGGATGGGAGGTGAGGATTTGTGTGCTGTGTGCTGTGGGGTTTTGTGGTGGGAGTGTGGATGGGTATTTGACTCTTTGAGCATGGTTGAGCTGTTTGGTGCTACGAGACATCTTAGAGATGTCGGGGAAGCGCTCCGGTGGCGATCGTTTCGATCTATTTCGCTGTGGTTGATTGATCGCTGGCTGTCATTGGGATGGTGCCGAGGATTAGGTGTCATGCAAATGTAGATCACGTTCTCAACGTTCTGCCCTTGATCAAACCAGGAAAGTCCAGAAACTGGGATAGACGCATTCATCCTCGAAGATGCGCTGGACTTGCTCGAGGATGAATTTCTCGATCTTGTCGACATTCTTCAGCACTTGCCTCCCACTCTCCGCTCCGCCCATTTCGCTCTCGATCCTGATATCTTCAATCAAACCGCCCACTTTCCTATCCTTAGGCATAGCACCCTGAGGATCTGGGGTCTTAGTCGCAGCAGGATGTTCCTCCGGCGAGCCCAGATCCGTACCAGCAGTGACGAGGGCTTCAGCGTCTTCGGGCGCGAGGAAGCAGAGGTGGGCTTTGCGCTTGATGTAGGCTAGAATCCCCACACCGTCGAATGTCAGGCCCGTGATGTTGAGTTTCAGCGGGATGCCCACGAAGCTGGGCATGGGGTAGTCGAGGAAAACTTCGGCGGTCATGGCGAGCTTGACGTCGCCGGAATAGGTCACATGGAAGACGACTTGCATGTCTTCCGGGCTGCGCTCGGGCTCGGGCGTGAACGTTTGCGTTTCGGCCGCCTCGTCGTTTTCGTCTAAGAGGACGGAGCTGGGCCGGTGCTCGAAGGCTTCGTCGTCTCGAGAGATGGGTCGGGAAGGTGGCGTTATGGACGGTGGCGGTGAGATGGAACTGAAAGAGTCCGCCGGGTGGTGAGGTGTTTCCGGTGGATGCTGTTGGCCGCCCTGCCCGAAATGAGCTCCTGCAACTGCAGCTAGCGGGGTGTTCGTGCCGGGCAGTCCTCCTCCCAGTGGAAGATTGAAGTAGCCTAGATTCGACGTGCCGTGGTGGAGGAAGCCAGGCGTGGTCCCACGAGATAGTTGAGGATCGGAAGCATGCTCCAAAGCAGATAGATCAGAAGTTCGACGGCCATGCGTCTCCGCTCGCATCATGCGTTCACGAGCAGCCTGCAAGCGATCCGCCGGCCGCTCTTCCGGTGATTTTGGCGATTGAGGACGGCCGTCCTCTCGCGAGCCGTCATCCGTATCTTCAGCATCATTTTCGTAAAAGTCTGATAGCGGTTCGCAGATGTCTTTAAGAACAATCTCCGGCGCGGTCTTGCCAAAGTCGAAGCCATGGACTTTGACGGAGCGGATCAATTTGGGGAGATTGATGTGCTGGAATCGCTCATGGAC
>MSJI02000514.1:0-30563 GCA_001931905.2 Cladosporium sp. IMV 00045 | reverse complement strand
AAAAAAAAAAAAAAAAAAAAAAAAGGACACAACAGAACTCACCTTCATGAACTCCCACGCCATCTTGTCTCGCCAGCATATGTTCGCCAACACTAGGCACACTTTCTCTCTTCTCTTCCGCGCCCTCAGCCTCAGCATGGCTGCGCTTCTGTCCGGTCTTCTTCGTCTTGGATCCACCATCATCTCGCTCTTTCTTGATGCGATCGGCAGCCGCCTGCTGTTCGGCCGCCTCGCGATCGCGCTCGGCTTGCGTGCTCTCTTTGCGCTTCTGCACCACCGCCCTGAGATTCCGCTCGCAGGTCTCTCCGCGCTTCTCAAACGACTTGAGCAAATTGTCGCGAATCCTGTCATGGAGTGTGTGGAGTTCTCGCGCAGTGGGCGGGTCGTGCGGTTTGAGCGAAGGCGGATGCGATTTTTCGATGAGCACGTTCAAGTCCAGGTCGTCGGAGATGAGGTAGGCGGTCGGGGTGTGGAGGTAAGGCGTTTCTTTGGGAAGAGGCGGCGCGGACTGGCTGGTATTTGAGGGAGTCGGGACCAGAGGAGTGCCTGGCGCGGTGTCGGTAAGGGCAGACATGGGCGTGCTGTGTCTGCTGGAAGACCTGCGGTCGCGCGTGGCCTTGCCGGTTCCTTTCTTGGAGGCGGGCGCCATGGTTGCGAGCAAGGGATGGTAAGGCGCGGCGACCTTTGCGATTGCGAATGATTAATTGGCGGATTGCGCGGGCACCATTCCCACAGGCGCGGTCGCGTTTGTGTGTCGTGTCGATGGGTACGTCACTATACAGTGAAGGCAAAGACGAGATGGATGGCCGTTAATTCTTCGGGTGAATGGGGGTTGTCGGGACTGAAGGGCGATTGTCGAGTACAGAGTCGTGAGTCGATGTCGTCTTGTTCAAAGGGCAAGATTCCCTTAACGGTCACTGCTGTCTTTACAGCACCCATGCGCGCTGTTGCGCAATGTCAAGCGCATGGACCTGGGAGTGACCCATGGATGTCGCTCCGACTGGCAGATTCTTGCACTAGCAGCCTCCCCGCAAGATCGTTGGAGGAGGAGAGTAGTGGGTGGGTTGAACCAGAGGCGAACAAAGAAACATGAAGTCATGTGTATTGTATTTCACATTTGCTTTAAGGGATGCCATAGACAGGACGTCAAGTACCAGTATACATAAGCCAATGAGATTTGACACATAAAAGATATTCAATCCATGAAGACCTTACCAACGCGTTCAGCGTGGATGGCCTCGATGGGCCGATTCGATGATGGCTGGGTTCCCGGCCTCCTCGGCAGCGTCCCTCGCCCTCTCGCTGCACATTCAACCATGACACCCTTCTTCTAGTATACACCCACCACCTTCGATTCTTCACACATTCCCTGCCATAATCTCCACTTGCTCTGTTCCATCGCTGCTCCATCTCCTCTCCGTTCCCCATGTGTGCGCTGCTGCGGCGACTGGGCTGAATCGCTCGTGGCGCATCCGCCGACCTCAGCGTCACACATCCTAACGCCTGCGATAGCGGTTCACAAGCTGAAGCGCCGCCATGAGTGAGTAACTCTTGTCGCAGCCTCTCACCAAATCTATTCTGGTGTCATTGTGCGATCTCGCATATCCATACACCATGCTGACTTCACCGTCAAGGCGCCCAATCCATCCGTGTCGATACCCTCGCCTTCCCCGACCCTTCCGATGCATCCCTCACCAGGAAATACTACGATGTCGACGATAATCTGGCATATACCTACAACACCGATGTGAGCATTCGCACTCTCAGCACGAACGGCATAGGCGGCGGCTCCAGCATCGGCGGGCTGTTGTACGTCCCCGATCTGAACGCGGATGACCCGGAATCGTGCTACAACAAAAGCGAGCCATATGTCCCCGCCAACGCTACAAGACGAGCAGACCTGCCCGACACAGACTATCCATTAGTCGCGCTGGCACCATGGCTCAGTCCGGCCTGCACTTTGGCATACTTGAATGCGGCTCGGCGCGCTCCTACACAGGCCTTCATATTCTTCTTACCTGATGACACTACCTCGGAGCCGCCTCAGGCGAATAACGTCAGATGGGACCTGGGCGATGGCGGTCAGTGGAAGAGCGACAACTCATACCCAGTGTATGTGGTCCCTGGATCAACCGGAACTGATCTGGTGAATGCCTCTGCGCAGTATAGCGGAGACGTGGCGAGTGTGCCACACGGAGAGGAGCTTTTACAGACATTCGACGCAAGAGATTATGTGCGGTTGTATCTCGACGTCGATACTGGTGAGTCGGGAGCCAGTATGTACCAATATCTTCTACCCGTTTTCATTGGCATGGGACCGTAGCGAAATTCGCGTGGCGATGTCAGAGCTAAGAACTGGCTAACCTTCTCTTATAGGTACTGGAACTCGATTACCAAGCTTATGGGTGTTCCTGCTGGTCGTACTAGCGATTTTGCTTCTCATTATCGGATCGACGTCTGTTCTTATGCACTGGATCCAGCGAAGACGAAGACTACAGCTCCGGCAACGTGTCGCGAACGGCGAGGTCGACTTGGAGGTACTTGGTGTCAAACGCCTCACCGTTCCTCAATACCTGATTGATGAAATGCCGCTTTACGGCTACGGCACCCTACCTGCACGAAATGAAGATCAGCCTCCCGCGGCGATCGAAAAGGACACCTCCAACACAGTGAATAGTCGCTCTTCCTCTCCTGCTCCAGACGTTCGACCGACACCGGCTCGTATGCACTCCTACCGTCCTGCGGCTCTAGATCAACCGACCTGCCCGATCTGTCTCGACGACTTTGTCGCACCTACAGCCAACGAAGCCGGCGTCTCCATCCGCGAACTCCCTTGCCACCACATATTCCACCCCGAATGTGTCGACACGTTCCTCCGAGACAACTCAAGCCTCTGCCCGATGTGCAAAAAATCCTGCCTCCCCAAAGGTTTTTGTCCAAAAAACGTCACGAACGCCATGGTCCGCCGCGAAAGGATCATGAGACGCAACCGCGAGCGCGGCAGACCCGAGCACCAACCCAACGCAAACGCCGACGCCAACGCCGAAGCCGCAATGGAAATCGCAGAGCCAGCCGCTCCCCAACCCTCCCACCCTCCACCAGCTTCATTCGGTCAACGAATCGCCCGCCGCATCACCTCCGCTCCTATATCTTCATCCGCCGGCGACAGCCAACAAATGACCGACCTCTCGACATCGCCACGACGCTCCGCGACCACCACTGGAGGACCGAGCAGCAGCAGTCCTCCACAACCGCCCGCCGACACCAACAGACGCCGCGAATGGGCTCGACAGAGAGCCGTGGCGATGCTGGGTCGGCGAGCGGCGCCTCTGGACCCCGACGCGGAAGAGGCAGCACGCACGCCCAGGTGGCGGAAGGTCATTGGGAGTATTTTTCCCGGAGTTGGCGGGAGATGAGAAAGGAGATGTTGGGGCAGGCTTATGAAGAAAGAAAGACTAGAAACACCTAAGTTGTGCTTTCTCTAAATGTACCACGAACAGAAATTACGGAATATATCTCGACTTTACGATCACGAGAAGAAGAAGAAGTAGGGAGAAACGCACTGCAGATCTATGAGCGTTTTCCTGCCGGTCTTCTTGATTTTGTTTCGGATAGCGATGGCGTTTGTCTCTTTTTCTTTTTGGGATTTTGATGCGACGATTCAAGGCGCTGATTTGGGTTGTACTTTGGATTCTAGTCGTCTGATTCTTGGGCAGTCTGGGTTTTGGGGTTTTTTCGTCCGAGAAAGTATAGTATATACCCTGACGTTTTTGGTTCTTCTTTTTCTGAAGATTTAACAAAGAGAATACGAAAAGAAACGGTTTTCTATTCGTCTTTCCGATCATGTTGAATTTGAATATGTCCTGTGGATGAGCATGCGTAGATATACATCGAAGGGTGATGGCCGTGCCCATGTTCTGTCCAAAACATCTCAAGCACGCGCATGTGAAAGGGGCTGAAAGACGAAGCACGTGAAAGTTCGCGACTTTGAGCTGACATGATAAAACAAGTGATGCCATGGGTTCCCCTGCGACCGTCCGCTCGTATAGTATATTATCACTCTCGGTTCTGTTCAAACAGTGCGTCTTGACATCAAAATTCCGTCTATGTCGAACATCTCGCTTCGCATCCCCCCCTCCACTTCATCTAATCGCTCAATATCAATTGCCGCCCAACGCCAATCTCGCGAGGATGCCTGATTTTTGGCTCTAAAATGCAAGGGTTTGGATCGTCCGCGGAACACATATCCTGGCAGACACGGCAAGAGTACATGTAATCAAAAGAAAAGGGTTTGGTAGATGAATGACAAGCAGCCGCACCCTGCTTGTTCTCAAATGGCCGTTTCGCTCCCGTGAATGACATACAGCATACACCCTGTCAACCCCGACCTGGTCTTCTCCCGCCCGATGAACTATAGGCGATGCAGGCTTTGTTCATTGCTTGCATGCTATGGATCCTAGTCAGCCACGGCAAGCAAAGTACATGTAGTCAAGAGAAGGTTTTTTTTGCACATGACACGACATACAGCATACACCCTGTCAACCCCGACCTAGTCTTCTCCCGCTCATGATGAACTCCCAACCGCATCGCTTTGCCGCCGTCGTCCAGCGTGTTGCATGTTGCGTTTGCTGTTATTGCATGACGCGGCGTCGACGAACGGCCGCTGCTGTTGAGACCGACCACAGGACTGCAGCGCGCAAGCGAACACATGCCCTCATTCCTGTGCCCCTCAACTGCCTGCACTTGCCCATTTCCCTGCTTCCCCCGCCCGCAGTAACACTCCAGCACTGCATGGACGCGAGCCGCGTCTTGACAGCCTGCCGTGCATCTTGAATTGCGCACATCTCGAGCCGTCTTGACAGCCTGCTGTACCTTCCTGTTTGCGTGCATCCGAGCCGTCTTGACAGCTGCTGTGCGTCCCTCTCAGTATTGCGTTGCATGCGTCCATCCGATGCAACGACGGCAATGGGAAGGGCGGAAAAAGAGCTCACGACAGGGCAGAGCTCCGCTTTCTGCAGGATTCCGCGTCTTGCTCCTTCCGGCGGCAACCTGCGTTTTGGAAGGATTTTGACAGCTGTCGTGCTTGCCTTGCGTGCTAGGTGGGCAATTTTGGGGTTGCACGGCGCGTGATTGCGCGATGGGGATGGGTGGAAGGGTTTGTGTGTGCTGTTCGCTGTTCGCTGTGGGGGTTTTTTGGTGGAGTGTGGATGGGTATTTGACTCTTTGAGCATGGTTGAGCTGTTTGTGCTACGAGACATCTTTGCGATGTCGGGGAAGCGCTCCGATCGCGATCGTTTCGATCTAATTCGCCGTGGTTGATTGATTGATCGCTGGCTGTCATTGCCATGGTGAAGACGTTCGGGTATCATGCAAGAGTTGAATCACCATTCTATGGCAAAGATCAAACCAAGAAAGTCCAGAAACTGGGATAGACGCATTCATCCTCGAAGATGCGCTGGACTTGCTCGAGGATGAACTTCTCGATCTTGTCGACATTCTTCAGCACTTGCCTTCCACTCTCCGCTCCGCCCATTTCGCTCTCGATTCTAATATCTTCAATCAGACCGCCCACTTTCCTATCCTTAGGCATAGCACCTTGAGGATCCGGAGTCTTGGTCGCAGCGGGGTGTTCCTCAGGCGAGCCCAGATCCGTACCGGCAGTGACGAGGGCTTCAGCGTCTTCGGGCGCCAGGAAGCAGAGGTGGGCTTTGCGCTTGATGTAGGCTAGAATACCCACACCGTCGAATGTCAGGCCCGTGATGTTGAGTTTCAGCGGGATGCCAACGAAGCTGGGCATGGGGTAGTCGAGGAATACTTCGGCGGTCATGGCGAGCTTGACGTCGCCGGAGTAGGTCACGTGGAAGACGACCTGCATGTCTTCCGGGCTGCGGTCGGGCTCGGGCGTGAAGGTTTGCGTTTCGGCCGCTTCGTCGTCTTCGTCTAGGAGGACGGAGCTGGGTCGGTGCTCGAAGGCTTCATCGTCCCGAGAGATCGGTCGGGAAGGTGGCGTTATGGACGGCGGCGGTGAGATGGAGCTGAAAGAATCCGCCGGGTGGTGAGGTGTTTCCGGTGGATGCTGTTGGCCACCCTGTCCGAAGTGTGCTCCTGCGACCGCAGCTAGCGGCGTGTTTGTGCCGGGCAGTCCTCCTCCCAATGGAAGATTGAAGTAGCCTAGATTCGACGTGCCGTGGTGAAGAAAACCAGGCGTAGTCCCACGAGATAGTTGAGGATCTGATGCGTGCTCCAAAGCAGACAGATCAGAAGTTCGACGACCATGCGTCTCCGCTCGCATCATGCGTTCACGAGCAGCCTGCAAGCGATCCGCCGGCCGTTCTTCCGGTGATTTTGGGGATTGCGGACGGCCGTCCTCTCGCGAGCCGTCATCCGTATCTTCAGCATCATTTTCGTAAAAGTCCGATAGCGGTTCGCAGATGTCTTTCAGAACAATCTCCGGCGCGGTCTTGCCAAAGTCGAAGCCATGGACTTTGACGGAGCGGATCAATTTGGGGAGATTGATGTGCTGGAATCGCTCATGGACGAACTCCCGAATCTTCTCCGCCAGAGCCTCGCCATCGGGGCCCGAGGTCAATGTGTCCCAGTTGATATCGACAGACATTGGCGGATGATATCAAGTAGTTTTCCTATTTAACGAGGTGGCGTCTCGTCTCGAGAGGTTCGAAGGGTGGCTTGCGGCTTGGCGCGAGGCAGGAACGCCTCAAACTTTCATGACGGCCAAATTGTTCACTTCAACAACAACACATTCGCATTTGTTATCCGTTCTCGGCGAGCTGGGATCTTCATCACATTTTCATGTCCGGCATTGCATGTTGGGATGCACGTCAACCCTCGCATCGAATTTCACATGCAGAACATCCCTACGCGAGCCATCCGTGCTTCCGCGATCCGCTACTAATCGTGTCACTCGAACAATCGCATAGTGTTACGCTTTCGTGTAACACATCAGTCATGCGCCTAGCCGCTGTCAATATGCAAGCCACCACGCAATGGCTGCGGCAACCATGCTGCTTGGCTTTGCGAAGCCGGGTGACACGGATGAGTAGGGATATGCCTTGACAGGTTGGGAGCATTTCTTTTTCCGCTCAGCAAGCAAGCAGAAAAACAAGCGTGTGTGAATGGAGAATTACGAGATACTATTGATTACAAACTGAGTACGATGGTAACGATGCGGTCTGATGTATGTTCTCAGCACCACCTCCCTCTCATTGCGTTCTGCCATTGGGAACATTCACGTAAGGTCTTGCGACTCCTCCTGCCCAGTGCAGTTGTCGTGAGACGCCCTTCAACCCCCATTTTCCTCCCCCTGCCAAACATAAAAGGCGCCATAACACCAAGCTTAATAGATCTGATCGAAAACAAAGGAAACAAGGCGACGGTGAAGATGTTTCGCTTGTGGTTTGGTGGTCGTCCAGAATGAATCTGGACCAGCGATGGCAGGCGGTCTGGAAGGGCTTGGTCAGGACATGTCGATCCTTCTCGTTCAGAGACAAGGGACATACCAATTAACCTCCACCGCATGGCAAACAGATGGTGTTGTGTGAGACGTTGCGCGGAGTCATGACACCGCATTTGGTCCTCTTCGACACAGCACAGGCTGCCACTTCACTCTTCGTGTGGCCGCAGGTGTACTTGTGGATGACCATGGTGCAGTGGAGGACGGGCTCCGGGGTGATTCCGTTGGCCTTTGTGACGATCAGTACGATTTTCGTTCTTGGAGCTTGGGTTTGCGAACCATTGCGTGAGAAGAAGATCGATCTTTGAGGTAGACGCGGGGTTGTTCGTAAGGACGAGGTTTAGCCAGGTTGGCGGTGTTGTGGTGAAAGGTCGTTGTAGTCGTCAAATAGCCTGCTTGATGTGACGGAGGTAAGAATGGACGGGGATGGCCGGAGGGGTTTATATGCAGCAGTGAGGGAGTTCAGTGCTTGAGATGACGGCTGCTGTGCGCCTATAGGGTAGAGTGACCTTCTGCTGTGTCTCTTCGGGTAGTAGCCTGCGTCCTCACATTCTTCTGTAGGAGACACGAAACAGAATGCAAAGTGCAGGGTTTGATTCACGCAAGGGAGTCAGGCTTGCGATACATGCCGGCCGGCAAGCAGGCAAGCGAGGCGCCGGCAGCTTACGAGCCCGTACAATGGGGCCTGGAGTCAGTGGAGCCAGGGTAATATAAGACCACATGCCTTCACACAGGCCGGGGAGGGTCTTCCGAGTGCGGGAGGTGTTTGCTTCGGGGGGTGACCAGCAACGATGGATGTTGGCTACCGGCGTTAGTGGCCGCTAAGGGTCGACACTGCCAGGCCTGTAGAGGCAAATCAATGGGCAGAAGTGGCAGCGAGAGGAAGTGTGCGGTTCCAGCATCGTTGATTGCAGCGTGACGTTGCCGTCCGTGCTGTATACAGAGTGAAACCTTCAGCCAACTGGGCAGGCAAGTTCAGGCTCGCCATTCGCCGCCCCTGCTGGCGGGGCCAAGGGGAGAATTGATGAAGGCAGATGGAGAAAAACAGGGCCGGACATTTGATTGCTGTCCTGCCCTCACATCACAGCCAGTCAAGCCATCCATTCATCGACCGCGCACGCCGTATCGTGAGCGTCACGTGGGTACCTCGCTCAAGGATCGGAGGGCGTTGCCAGGATTGGCGGATGGTACACTACTGCTGGTATTGTTGGCTTCGCGCACAGAAACTAAGGTACCTATGTTAAGGTCGGGCAGAACACAGACAGGCAAGTGTGAGAGTGGGGCGGCTACTCCTGGCAGCAATCTTCTCTTCCTTGTAAGTGAACCAGATAGACATCCCTGCAAACCATGTGCCAGCTGTCAAAGTGGAAGGAAGGAATCAATAAATGAAGTGATGAACGGGATCAATGCCTGCACCTCTCGCAATCCCGTGCACGTCTGGCAGGGTAAACGCCATGACCGCAGTGCATATTGCTGGTGAACACACATTTTCCAATACACGCTTGCCGGCAGCACGCTCCTTCCCCAAGCGCCCATCTGTGTCACTCTATACCTGGATTTACTTGTCTGTCATCCTTCTTGCCGCTGACCGCATCTCGAACAGCGCATTGTGAAGTGTTGCTGTCAGTAGCACGACAGCACTTCCGTTCGCCCCGTGGTATACGAGATGCTTACGAATTGTGGTGAGCATAATGCGTGCCATGCCGTCCTTGTAGCCATTCATGACACCTGACGACCTGGATGATCGACGACCTTCGTCCAGACTACGGGCAAAGCCTCCGCTAGCCTCTGGAAAAGGAATCAACAAGCGGAGCCATGCTCGCACTGCTGATGACAGGATAGGGCCGTTCGTCGTCTGGTGGCCCCATATGGGATAGCGAGGATAGCTCCTTGATTGATCCGCGACGCTACCACTTGCTCGCGTGGCCTACCCTTCACAAGGCTGGAGGCGTGTCTAGCGAACGGTGGGCAGCTTTACGCGGAGGTCGACCCTTTTCGCCCTCCTGTCCCCACCGCAGGTGCCATCGGACTTGACACTCCGGAAACCGTGCTGGCTCGGTATCTGCTGATGAATCGGGCCGGGACCTCTCTCTGGTCGCTACCTGTGCCCATAGCCGCTCGCGTTGCGATATTGGTATCCTGATGATCGCCGTGCTGTCATAGACTATTCGCAGGCCGGGCCATGTTGGCCTAGTCATGGACGACCGAATCTCGCACCAGTTTGATTGTCACGATCTCGTGACCGCGCTCCCGCCAAAGCTTCGACTGCAGATCATCCACATATGACCACATATCTGCCTCGCCTCAGCATATACGGTCAAGGTCGGGTATCCGTTGTCTGCTTCGGGCGGATGGCTTGGGAAGGCGTGATCGTTTATCACCGGCGATGACACAGTGATGATTCTGCCTACGAACGCCACACAGACCATTTCATATATCGTTACCAGGAAAATCACTTTTTTCCACATCCCGCGGCCTCGCCTCCGACCCATACACCGACAGATTGGCAAATGAACCGCTGCTAGAGTTCCTTTTTTTCGCGCTTCACATGGACTCGGCGAGCCTAACAAGCCTGGCTCGCCTGCGTGTGTACACTAGCCATGCCTTTTCTAGCAGTTGCATCTGCCGAGACGGCGTAGGGAGAAGAAACTGCGTCGCTCCCCAATGTGCGGTGCTTGGGTGAAGCGATGAAGGCAGGGCGGCAGTGGAAAATCAGGACGAGACCAATACGAGGATCGCCATATCATCACTTACACCCTCTTCCCCGAACACGTGAGCTCCAGCATCGTTTCTGTTGGCTTCTTCCTTATCTCTTCCTCTCCTCGAATATTCACAAGCAAAGACACATCCCACGACGCTCCGCCTTACCCCGGAGCAGCTTGCTTCACAGGGTAGACATCAACCCATGCTATACAAGCGGACGTTAAACCTCCTTGATTGGTCAACCACAAGCCGCATCGCAGGGTGTCTTACCCGACCACTTCTCGTCAACAGTACATACGTGAACAAACAAAAGCGACGAACCGCCAATAGAGCTCACGCCTCGACCTCCCAGGGAGACGAAGCAAGACGCCTGATCAACGGAAAGAATAGGAAAATGGACATTCAATACCTCAAAGAATGAGGGGGAATGGTATAAATGCATGTGAAAGAAAAGGGAATCCCCCAAGCAAAGCAAAGCGGTAAGAAGGATGGCGCGTCGCGTATATAAGGTCATCCGCTCGTCCTAAAACCACCTCCACCACCGCCGCCACCTCATTCATCCCACGGTTTCGTATCATTAGTAGCTCCTAGCTATTGCAGTTGCCAGCTCACCACCTCCGATTGCTTTTGTCGATCGTCGACGGGCTGCGAGCATACAAAAAGAGCCGAATAACTCACAATTCCAGAAACCAGAATCATCGAAAACCCTCCAGAACACAAAAAACAGCCCAGCTCCCTCAATCGAAGCCCAAAAAAGCGCGAAAACTCATCCCGCAAACACCAAACAACAATAACAGCAACAATTCAAACCCGCCTTAAAACGCAATAATGCCCTCCAAAATGCCCTCCGACCCCCAACAACAAACCGCCACCTTCCTCCCCCTCCTCGCACCCATCCGTTCCAGCGATCCGGCGAAACTCAACAAAGCCGCGACCTCTCCCACCGCTTCCACCGCGGAAGCCGAAGTTTCCGCCGTTGCTGCTGCTCGAGACGTCATCGTTGTGCCGTTTGGCAGGGGCAGAGCCGATAGCGAGGCGTCGGCGGAGTCGGCGAATGCGTTCTGTGGTTGAGTGCTGATAGGGAGTGATGAGGGAAATGGGGATGGAGAGATGAAGGGGTGGGGTTCGGGTGGTGTGAGGAAGGGTCGAGATCGGAAGTGATCAAATGCATGGTCGTCGGCAGGTTTTGGGTGATGCATGATAATGACTTGTAACGACCTTGTACGAAACAGAACATAGCAACGTGAACACAACGAAGAAAAGGGAGAAGGATCATTGTTCAAGATTCGTAAAATTCATTCTTGGATATCAAGCCGAAAGAAACAGAAAAATCATCATGCTCAAAAGAAGCAGCCTTACGTATTCTCCAAATACAGCAGACCAATCTAGTAAGCAACCATAGTCGAAAGACCGTCCAACTCTCGCTGCCAGTTCTTGTGCTGCGAGATTTCATAGGTGTAGTTGTCGATGAAATCCTTCGCGCCCTTGACCATCTGCAGACCCTCCTTGAAGCTCTCCGGCTGCACGTTAGCGACGGTGACAACGCCGTAGCTGTTGGTCACGTCGGCCGAGGAGGAGAACTCCATGCCGGGCAACTCGCACGCGAGCCTGACGAGGTCGACGGCCTCGCCGGAAGCGCCGATGGCTTTCAGGTGGCCGTAGGCTTCGCGGACCCAGTGGACGGCGCGGCCGTTCTTGCGCAGCGTGTCAATCGACTGCTGGCCACCGGGGATGAAGACGGAGTCGAACATGGTGCTGCGCATGCCTTCGAGGTGGTGGTCGGGCTTGACGCCCTTGGCGCCACTGTTCTTGTCCTCGCCAGCGGCGTAGATGGCGGTGCGGCGGGGCGCGATGGTGTAAGGTAGGGCCTTGGCGCCCTTGAGCGCGCCGAGGATGGCGTTGTAGGCGACGGGGTCGTAGCCGTCGGCGATGATGATGGCGACACGGCGGGTCTCGATGGTGGGGACTTCGGGCATGAAGTCGGCCTGGCTGAGACCCTTGGATTTCTTGCCGTGGTTGGGGCGGCCTTCTTTTTGTGGGATCTCGTCGGCGCCGACCAGCTCGGCTACCTGCTGAGCGAGTCCGAGGTCGATGTCTGTGAGACGCTCGGACATCTTGTTGTAGACCCATGGGTCGTCGCAGTGGTCAAGCTCGAAGGCCAGAGCAGCTGCCAAATGGGCCTTCTCGTGCTCTGCGAGAGAGTTGTAGAAGAGCTGAGCCTGGTTGTAGTGCTCTCTGAACTTCTTGGAGCGCAGACGGGTCTTCATGCCCTCGACCTTGGTGGGGATGTCCTCGTATGCACCATCCTCAACCTTTGCGGGTGGAGTGGCCTCGAAACGGTTAGGCCAGTAGTTGACCTGGCCCTTAGTGATTCTGTGACGCATAGCACCATCACGGTTCTGGTTCATAACGGGACAGACAGGCCTGTTGATAGGCAGCTCTTGCCAGTTGGTGCCGAGACGGCTCAGTTGGGTGTCGGAGTAAGAGAAGTTGCGACCTTGCAGCAGGGGGTCATCAGAAAAGCCAATACCGGGAACGATGTGGCCGGTACAGAAAGCAACCTGCTCGGTCTCGGTGAAGTACTCGTCGACATTACGGTTCAGCTCGTACTCGCCAACATACTCGATCGGGATCAATTCTTCGGGCCAAATCTTGGTGGCATCCAAAGGATCGAATTCGAACTTGTCCTGGTCGGCCTCAGGGAGGACCTGAACACCGAAGTCCCACGTGGGGAACATGCCATTGTCGATGGCCTCGTACAAATCCTTCCTGTGGAAATCGGGGTCCTGTCCCGCGAGCTTGAGAGCCTCATCCCAGACGAAGCTGTGAACACCAAGACGAGGCTTGAAGTGGAATTTGACGAGGAAGCGCTCGCCTTTGGCGTTGTAAAGGGTATAGGTGTTGACACCGAAGCCCTGCATCATACGGTATGATCTGGGAATGCCGCGGTCGGAGTTGGTCCACATGAACATGTGAGTAGCCTCGGTGTGAAGGTACTGGAAGTCCCAGAAGTTGTTGTGAGCCGTCTGAGCTTGAGGCACCTCGTTGTGGGGCTCGGGCTTGCCTGCGTGGATGACGTCGGGGAACTTGATCGCATCCTGAATGAAGAAGACGGGAATGTTGTTACCAACAATGTCCCAGTTGCCCTCTTCGGTGTAAAGCTTCAAGGCGAAGCCGCGAGTGTCACGCACGGTGTCTGCGCTACCGCGGCTACCAAGGACAGTCGAGAATCGCTCGAATACTGGAGTGCGACGAGAGGTGTCTGTGAGGACCTTGGCGCAGGTGTACTTTTCCAAGCTCTTGTGCATCTTGAAAGTACCAAAGGCACCAGCGCCACGAGCATGGACGACACGCTCGGGGATACGCTCGTGGTCGAAACGGTGAATCTTCTCGCGACCCATGTGGTCCTCCAGAAGCTGAGGGCCGGTATGGTCCTCGGTGGCAACCTTGAGCCAGTCATCGGTGTTGGCCTGCTTAACGCCAAAGTCGGTAGTGATGACATTTTCAGGCGCATGGTAGTCAACGGTATCTCTTTGAAGGTCGGCAGCCTTCTTGTCGCTGTTGCCGTTAAGGCCCAGCTTTTCTAATCCGTTTGAGAGAGACATCGTGTAAAGTAGTGAAGGGGAATGTCGAGCGGAAGAGAGAGGTAAGAAACAACTCCTACTTGACCAGTATATATACAGAGTATGCCGTGGATATGACGGTATCACAGGTAAGCTCGGTCAGCTCGCCACCAGGTATTTGAGAGGTGGAATGCTCCGCAATGCAATGCCGACAGAGCTGTTGACCAATTGCAGGCCAGCTGATGACTTGCTTCATCGTCGGTTCACACCTGATGCCATACTCGAACATGGGTTTGTTTCGTCTGGGCAGGTCAGCAAGGTCGTGCGTGCATCTGCGATCGCACCGTTTGCGGGGCATTGGACATGAAGCGAGCGAGATCCATACGATCGAACAGATATTGGCCAATGAGAGGGTCAACATTTGAACGGTGTGGTGCAGGAGGTGTGGCGACCATTGCGGATCGCGAGATGTTGCTGAAAAACGTCACTTGTAGGTCATGGAAGTTCTGTGGTCTCGCTTGAACAGGTAATCCAACAACGAGGGGATTTTGCCGTTGCCGCGGAGATGAAAAACCGGCATATGCTCATTGCTGCGACAGAAATCGAGAAGCGACTTGACCGTCAAGGACGCATCGACGTGTGATGGTATCGTATTCGCTTTAACAATCATGAGATGGAGTGGCGAACAGTGCAGGGGCGAAACAGACTTTGGTGGAGCAGAGCCGCATCTTCTGAGGACTTCAGATCATGGAATTTGACTTTTTGTCTGTGAACATTTGCTTACTTTAGCTAGTTAGAGCCTTTCGATTGGTTAGGGAACCGGAGCCTTCTATCGACGTGTAAGTCAACATTTTCACTAGTTCGTGGACGTAAGGTATCAGTATAAACGTAGGAGGTAGTGCATGACCAAACGAGATCAGTTCAGCTCTCATCACTTCGTAGGCCCCCAAGAAGCTTTTGCTTGGCATCTCTCTCTCCCCGCATCGTCACCACTTCAAGCTGTCCATCCTGCTGCACGTGGCTAAAGTGAGGTAGTCAACACTGCAGTCTTGCAACTCCCATCTCCAACTTTACGCCTCAATACCGCATCTGCCAGGAAATCACAAAATCCTTGACGTTCAATCTAACCTAAATGGGCCTCAGAATGGACGACCTTCACGCACCCACCGTGGCCTCGGGCCCGACAAGCTCACAACCAACAACCAACGGCACTAAGAAGCAATCGCTGCAGGAGTTGATTGCCCAAAAGGACAACCTCGAAGCCGAGCTTTCCGCTCTAGGCTCAGTATTAGAATCGGTAAGCCTCTCCAATACGCTCTGTAGTCGGTCCTACCTTCATCGCTAATGCCTCCCTCCAGCATGGCGTCAACATGAACACCGGCCTCACGACCTTCGACGGCTTCCCGCGCGCCGACATCGACGTCGCACAAATACGCACCACAAGAGCGAGGATCGTACGGTTGAAAAACGACCACAAAGCGCTCATGGCGAAGGTCGAGGAGGCGGTACACGAGCATTTTGCTCAAGGGAAAAGCCCAGAATCATTACCGACCACCAGCTCGTTAGCAAGCGCAGCGGGTGCTTCATCGGTTACCGCTGCTACTGCACAGTCAACCGCACAAACGTCAACATCTGCTTCTGCGATCGAGCCGCCTTTCGCAAGAGTGAACTCCGTCGTGGACGGTAGTCCTGCCGATACTGCGGGTATGAAGGCGGGCGACAAGGTGACGCGGTTTGGATATGTGGACTGGACGAATCATGAGCGGTTGAGCAAAGTCGCGCAGGTGGTGCAGAGTAACGAGAATCATGTCATATTGGTGAAGGTGCTGCGAGATGCGCAGATGGTGCGGTTGGAGCTGACGCCGCGGCGCGATTGGGGTGGGAGAGGTCTGCTTGGGTGCCATTTGGTGCCTGTGTGAGGGATGTACATTAATGAAGACGAAAGCACGCGGAATACTGGAGTGTTAATGTTGGAAGACGGTTATCGAAACGTCGGGATGAGCTGATGGGCATCGTCCTGCACGCGAGTGGCACGTGGCTATGTCGACAAGAGGGTCCATGTCGCCCGTAACTGTAAGTCGAGCTCGGAGAATGCTTGGGTTCGCCAACGTGCAGGTGTTTGTCAAATGAAGTCTTTTCTTGGGAAGTTCACCTTCAAGGGTGCAATGGATTCCATGTATTGGTCTCCAAGGATTCTTCTAATGAAACGATTCAATTCAAATATCACGTCAAAGCAACAGAAAACCCTCCAGCGCCTGCGCCGCGTCCACACAACCCACCAGCTTCCTGAGGCCGTAATCTCATGCCTCCATCCGGCGTGATGGATGCTCTGCGGACCCTTCATCGGCACTTGAATGGAGATCTAAACTTTGGAATCTATCTAAACCACGAAGTAAGACCGTAGGTGCATCGACCAGACGTCGTTCAACCCGGGCGCCGGCAATAC
The DNA here is from genome assembly GCA_001931905.2 of Cladosporium sp. IMV 00045. NCBI lineage: Eukaryota > Fungi > Ascomycota > Dothideomycetes > Cladosporiales > Cladosporiaceae > Cladosporium > Cladosporium sp. IMV 00045. The sequence continues at coordinate 14,380 of MSJI02000514.1, read as the reverse complement.
TTTTGCTAGTGAAATGGAGCGAAGTGCAACCGTCCCCACCTCATGCGAGCCATAATTGGCGTTGTGGCGCCTGCGTGGAGGGGCCTCATGTGTGATTTTGCGGATTCTTTTTTGGGGGGGAAGGAAGGTTAGGTTACCTAGGAACATACAAAAAGCGATTCTCAGGAGCAAAAGGCGTTGGTCGGGTGTTTCAGATTTGAAGGATGGGGGGATGGATTGGGAACTACTGTATTTGCCTGTCGCATGGCTTTGCAGTAACCGCACATCCTTATTGATGAGGAGTACGCCCTGCGCCATTCACGTATTCCTGTGTTTCCTGTTAAGTAAGGTGCGTGTCCTATGACACCGCGTGCAAGAATGCTACCTAGGTGGCTCTGGTCTTGGGAAAAAGAATTGTTATGATGCCAATAACACCTGTACGGTTCATCCCTGAAACAAGACGATCGTCCACAGGGGTCTTGACAGGTCTAGCGTTCATTCTTTGTCGACACCTCCAGAGCATAGACGTCTGTCTGAGCCGGCTCTTCCTGCCATTACATGTACCTACATCATGTACATATACATGTATCGAGAGGGGATGAAGACACATGACGCTGCGGCTGCCAGGTGGCACACACGCAGACGATCGGTGATTTCTGCACGGTAAGGCTGTGGAAATCAGGGCGAGTAACGAGGGGGTCTTCTGAAACCGCCTCGACATGCGGCCGCCGGATGCGGTGCTGTCGATCTCGTGAGCTGGAGTCATCACGCAGGAGAAATCTGTGAGGTGGGAGTAGGTATGTGGAAGGGAGGGATATGTCTGTCTGTGAAGGACCGGGAAGTTGGCAGTTGTTCTTGGGTGTTATCTATTTCGGAGGTGTTAGCGACGCTACGAATAAGGGTCTTCGTTGGCTCTGAACTCTGCTCTGTTTGACGCGTGATCCACTGCGGGCCTACCTCCACGACCTCCTAATTGCTTTCTCTCTCTAAATACAGTACGCGCGATTCGGCCGCACCGCATCACGGCACTCGCGATCGAGGAGACGAGTGGCCTCGCTTAAGCCAGCTGTACGCGCATGTTCGCGGCAACGAGCAAGCCCTTTTCTGAGCCCCTTCGGTCTGTGTCGCTGCTTCAAACACGGCCCAATCAGCCGCTGAGCCACGTATCGTAGGATTAGAGGGAGAGGAGTGTATTTGTCTGGTGAAAAATACGTGCAGATGTCGTCTTAGCGCAGGCAAAAAAGGTGCTATAAAAGCAGGGCAAACCCTCTCGGCGCGTGCGGAGGTTTTTCCCGAAGGTTGCGCCTTCCCTGATCGGGCCATCTCATCTCTCTCTCCTGCTGGTGTACGCCGCCCTCACCACCACTCCAGCACTGCACTGCTGTCACTACACACACCACACTCCATCCCTACACCACTCCATCACCGCCACCTATCTACACACCACTTTTTGGCCTGCTCGTCACACCGCTGCCCGCCTACGACGCCGCCGCCCGTCTCCCACCTACCTCACGTCCTTTTGCAATCTCCGGATTTACATGCGACCCGCGCAGTCAGCGCATAACCTGGCCGAGCGATAGCTCACGGCCAATCTACGACCCTGGCCAAACGCTCCGCCCCTGCGTGGACTGGCAGCGCAGCACACCACGTCGTAAAGCGCAGATGCACTTCTGAAGACCTCACTTCCTCCTTCCTGCGTCTTCCCGCCATGCCCAACGAGGAGACCTCGGCCGCCGTCGCCAGGATCCTCTCCAACTTTGCGAAGCAATACACACCGCTCGAGGGCTCCTTTCCCGCCTCCGCCATCGCAAATGGCCTCAAAGCCACGAGGATCACCCTCCCGGGAGAGGAGACGGTGGAGAAGAAGACTTTGGAGCGGGAATTGACCAGCCTGGCGACAAGAATACAACTGCTCGAAGCCAGGGCGAGCAATGGCACCGGCTCGCTTCCCATGACCCCTAATGAGCCTATGTCCTCTGCCTTTGGCGGCGATGTGCCTGCCCCGCCGCGCTATCAAGGGCTCTCAAATCGCCAACGGTCGCAATCTTGGGTCAACAGCCTGCTTGCAAAGAGCGATGGAGAGCAACATCAACCGCGCCAGCTCACCGAAGAGCAGCTCACATTCCTGAGAGAACACGTCGAGCGGCAATCAGAGGAGATCAAAAGCCAGAGAGAATTCATCGACGGAATCAAGTCACAGCTGAACCACCAACAAGCAGCCACCAAAGCGGTGCTTGATGGCTACGGCAGCTCAACATCAATCGAACAGCTTAAGCGGGAAATTGAGAAGAACGCACAGATCAACGCCACGTACCAGAAGGTGCTGAAGGAAATCGGCACCATCATCACCGCCGTCGCAAATGGTGATCTCAGCAAGAAGGTCCTCATTCACGCCATGGAGAAGGATCCTGAAATTGCTAAGTTCAAGCACACGATCAATACCATGGTGGACCAGTTGCAGGAGTTTGCTGGCCAGGTCACTCATTTGGCCAAAGAGGTCGGTACCGAGGGAAGGCTTGGAGGACAGGCCATAGTACCTGGTGTTGATGGTATCTGGGCTGAGCTTACCCGTAATGGTGAGTACCGCCGGATAAATTTCTATTTGACTTTTACGCAAGTAAGCTGACGATTCTAGTCAACGTTATGGCCGGCAATCTCACGGATCAAGTGCGAGAAATCGCCGTCGTGACAACGGCTGTCGCCCAAGGTGATCTCAGTCGCAAGATCGAGCGTCCCGCAAGAGGTGAAATTTTACAGCTCCAGCAAACTATTAACACGATGGTGGATCAACTCCGGACCTTTGCCACTGAGGTCACACGTGTCTCTCGCGATGTCGGTACTGAGGGTGTCCTCGGTGGACAAGCACAAATTGAAGGCGTCAGAGGCATGTGGAAAGACCTCACAGAAAACGTAAACGCAATGGCCAACAATCTCACGGCTCAAGTGCGAGACATTGCCGATGTCACAACAGCCGTAGCCAAGGGTGACCTCACACAAAAGGTCAAGGCCCAATGTCGCGGTGAGATCCTGGAGCTCAAGAGCACGATCAATGCCATGGTGGACCAACTACGACAATTCGCACAGGAAGTCACGAAGATAGCCCGCGAGGTCGGAACCGAGGGTCGCCTTGGTGGACAGGCCACCATCCACGGCGTGGAAGGCACTTGGAAAGATCTTACCGAAAATGTCAACGGCATGGCCATGAACCTCACCACCCAGGTCCGTGAGATTGCCGAAGTCACGACGGCCGTCGCAAACGGTGACTTGAGCAAGAAGGTGCAAGCCGAGGTCAAGGGTGAAATTCTGGCTCTCAAGATCACTATCAACACGATGGTGGACCGCTTGAGTACGTTCGCGTTCGAAGTCAGCAAGGTCGCCAGAGAAGTAGGAACCGAAGGTACCCTTGGTGGTCAAGCTCAAGTCGAGAATGTCGAGGGCAAATGGAAAGATTTGACCGACAACGTCAACACCATGGCCGGCAACCTCACCAACCAGGTGCGCAGCATTTCGGATGTCACCCAGGCCATCGCCCGAGGTGACATGACCCGGAGTATCGACGTGCACGCACAAGGAGAAATTCAAACCCTGAAAGACACAATCAACGACATGGTTACGCGACTTGATGCGTGGTCATTGGCCGTGAAACGTGTTGCGCGTGATGTCGGTGTTGATGGCAAGATGGGCGGTCAGGCTGAAGTCGAGGGCATCACTGGAAGATGGAAGGAAATCACGGCCGACGTCAACACCATGGCGCAGAACTTGACATCACAAGTGCGTGCCTTCGGTGACATCTCGAACGCAGCCATGAAAGGAAACTTCTCGAAGACGATTACCGTTGAGGCGTCGGGTGAGATGAACGAGCTCAAAAACAAGATCAACAAAATGGTTTCCAGTTTGCGTGAATCGATTCAGCGCAACAACCAACAGCGTGAAGCTGCCGAGCTTGCCAACAAGACCAAGTCCGAGTTCCTGGCTAATATGTCTCACGAAATCCGAACACCTATGAATGGCATCATCGGCATGACACAGCTCACCTTGGATACTGAGCTGGAGCAGAACCAGAGGGATATGCTCAACATTGTTTTCTCACTCGCCAACAGTCTTTTGACTATAATTGACGACATCTTGGATATTTCAAAGATTGAGGCGAACCGCATGATTTTGGAGGAAGAGCCATTCTCTCTGCGCAGCCAGGTGTTCAACAGTCTGAAGTCGCTGGCTGTTCGTGCCAACGAGAAAGACATTAGTCTCGTCTACGATGTTGACGCCTCTGTGCCCGACTTCATCGTTGGTGACTCGTTCCGTCTCAGGCAGATTATCCTGAATTTGGCAGGAAACGCCATCAAGTTCACCGAACACGGTGAAGTTAGAGTCAAGATCGGAGCAGACAACAGTGTCGCTTGCGACGAAGATGAGGTCGTGGTCAAATTCGCCGTGTCGGACACGGGTATTGGCATTCACCACAACAAGCTTGACCTCATTTTCGACACTTTCCAGCAAGCCGATGGCTCAACGACTCGCAAATTCGGAGGTACCGGTCTTGGTCTGTCTATCTCGAGACGCCTGGTAACGCTCATGAGAGGAAAGATGTGGGTGGAGTCTAGCTTTGGTGCAGGCAGCACGTTCTTCTTCACGACAGTTGTCAAGATCGGTCCGACCGACCTCACTCGCATCAAACCTCAGTTGCAACAATACCGCCAACACCAGGTCCTCTTCATCGATAGCGGTCATACTGGCTGCGTGGACGCCATCTCAGACGCCATTCGAGAACTCAGCCTCGTGCCAACGGTCGTGAGCAGCGACACACTGGCTGCATGGCCATCGGAGCTCGGTCAAGCGGACGCCTTCGACTGTATCATTGTCGATGATGGTGAAACGGCCCAGAGGCTACGTAACACCGACCGCTTTAAGTACATTCCGATTGTCATGCTCGCACCGTCGATATCCGTCAGCTTCAAGAACGCCTTGGAGAACGGTATTGCTAGTTACATGACCACACCATGCCTGCCGGTCGATCTCGGTAACGCGCTCATTCCCGCTCTCGAAGGAAGAGCCGCGCCGAGCTCTTTGGACCATTCCAGGTCCTTCGACATTCTACTGGCAGAGGACAATGCCGTCAACCAAAAACTCGCTGTCAAGATACTGACCAAACACAATCACAAAGTCACAGTCGCCAACAACGGTTTAGAAGCACTCGAGGCCATCAAGAAAAAGCGATTCGACGTTGTTCTCATGGACGTTCAGATGCCTATCATGGGTGGCTTCGAGGCCACTTCCAAGATCAGAGAATACGAAGCGAACAACGCCCTCTCCCGCTCGCCCATCATTGCCTTGACGGCTCACGCCATGCTGGGCGATCGCGAGAAATGCATACAAGCACAAATGGACGAGTACTTGAGCAAGCCGCTGAAGCCCAACCAGCTCATCCAGACACTACTGAAATGTGCTACGTTAGGCGGTGCGTTGCTTGAAAGAAAAAACGATGGCCGAGGCCGGATTCAAGAGAAAGGGGCTGATGAAAGCCCAGATGCTAGCAGGGCGCAAACTCCCCGTCGACCGGGTCTGGTCGATCGCGGATTCACCGACGGAGGACCGATGGGCCTGGCGTCCCCTAACACGGCCGCAACCGAGCAAGACGACCCGATGCAGCGAGTAAGGCCTCCACGAGGGTGATGGAGCTTCGTGGCGTTGTATACTTGCTGACTTCTTCTCAGGAAATGTTGATGCGGGCGAACAGCAGTTAAGCGCTGCCGTTGCCACAAGTCTCTCAGAATCTATCGTCCGACCGGATCATCTCACAAGCACAACCTTTCTCGACACTACCTCGCATTATTAGCCCCTATCATTCTTGATTTACCTCACGAGGCGAGCATTCGGGCCCTCGACCTGATTCTTACATCAAGCCAACCCCTCCATTTTCTTCTGGATTCTTCGAACGGTGAAAGAAGCTCCGGAGCTCTGAAGCGTTTTGCGGTTTAGAAACCCACACATTTTTTGAAGCATTTTTCATCGCATTACTCACGGCCTATACATCCTATCTTTTCTCGCAGAGAGTGGCAAAAGGGGGGGGAAAGACCAAACAAAGCAGAAAACACGCATACACATTTGAGATCAGCACCTATGGCTTGGAAGCTTTACGGTTCGCTGGAGCGAGGGCGACAGCAATGAATGAGTGCCGTCGTGCCTGGGGTTTTTTTTTTTCTATTCGTTTCTTCCTTTGTTTACTACAACTACTAGGTCTTTTTTGGGCTACTGTCGGCGAATTCGATGGTTTTGGTTTTTTCTGGCATTTGTCCATTTTCTTGTCTTGTTGTTTTCTTATGCGAAACTTACGGTTTCTTTGATTATAGGAAGAGAACGGAAGGGAGAGGTTTGCGGAGACATGGAAGGAGGGAGCGAAAGCAGGCAGACGAGCAAGTAAGCAACAAAGCGCAAACGCGATCGATCGGGATCTTCTCATTCTTCTTCATACATCCTTTCAGCGACATTTCTATAACCCACCACTGGCTTGCGAGCTTTTTGGTTTTTACTCGATGTTGTCGTTTTCGGCTTTTTCGCCTTTTTGCGGTTTTGCGGCGTTTCGCGTTGTGTGTGCTTTCGAGATGGGAGGGAAGGATGGCTTTTAGGCTCATTATCTTTTTTTGAGCATTTGCTAGGGAAAGCTGCTAGATGCTGCTGCGCCCCTTCTTGTTCTGGGCTCTTTTATGTTTGATATCTGAGATAACTCGATGAAATGATACCTGAGACCAACGAGTTGCTCTGGGTTTTATGAGATCTAAGATCGGGTTTCCTTCTATGGTCTCAAAAGATCACACTCTTGCAATGATTTTCAGGACACTTGTTTGTCGCGTCTTGGAACATCTCCAACATGGTCCAATTGACGGTTGTCCTATACTTCCATAGTGCAACAATACCAGGTACCCTCTCTGAGGCAGGTCATGAAATCTCGGGGATTCCCGCCCAACGTCACATGCGCGCTGCTTACATCTCGGCTGTAGTGCGTGATCACTAATCATCGCCTTGAACCACTGGAGTCTCGACTACGTCGTTCTCTGCAAATCAATCTAATGTTACCACCACCCCTAGACTACTGCTGATCGTTTCGCCATCCTCAGGCACACCATCCGTATTATTAAGAAGCGCCTGCTTACACCGCGTTATACTCCAACTTCCCCTCGTGGCGTGACGCTGAGAGCCTTCCTGCTTGCTTGCCAATCAGTCTGCTTACGGCCGAGGTGGGCTGGAGCTATAGATACCCTGACTTACCTTGATTGCTGGTGTAACAAGATCTGGTTGGGCTCTTTTTCTTCGTTTTCGCTTGCTTCTAAACCAGGAGAGAATCAGAGAGAGAGGCGACTGCTTGTGAGGATTATACTCAGGCAAGCTGCGTGCGGATTGGCAAGACGCCATCTTTGATCATTTCCTCAAACTGCTCGTCGAAACCTCTCGCCATGGACAGCACCCAGCATACAGCGAAGGCTTCGCGCAAGCGCAAGCGTAGCGGCGGTTCCAGGACGAGCGATAGCGATGATGCGTCGAAGAAGAGAGGACGGCCGCGGACAGACAAGGCTGATGAGTCGGCTGCTGATGTAGGTTTCTTCCTTGCGTTCGTTTTATTTTGTTTACGTTCTCGTAACTACCTAGAAGGGAAAACTAACATTAATCCCCAGCGTCGAAGGACCCAGATCCGCATGGCCCAGAGGGCTTACCGGCAAAGAAAAGAGACTACTCTGGACGACTTGCGCAAGCGAGTCTCGGACCTCACGACTGTGGTCGAATGCATGAACAAGGCTTTCGAGGACTGTAGGGATCGCCTTGTCTCGACTGGGTTGCCTGAAGGCCAGCTCCACGAATTGGGTGAAGTGACGGTGCAGTTTGCCGGGTTCATGAAAGCTGCGCGGCGACCTGGGGAGACGCAGGATGAGGTGTTGGCTGATGTGGACTCGGCTGCCCAACATGGAAATCACCACGCGTCGAAGCACGAGAAGGAGATGCCTCTCATTCCGAGTGGTAAGAACGTCTCTTCCTGGATCGACCAGACGACTTTGGATCACGCTCAGAAGCCGGCGCAGCGCCCGGATGTAGGGATGGGATATACGATGTACATGCCTGGCGCGTTTGACGAGTTGGTCGATAATTTTCACATCCCGTCGATGGCGCAGGCGATGTCATCCCCACCGCAGAAACCTTCAACAACGAACTCATTCGAAAACAGCACCTCCAACATAGCTCAACAACCCACGCTCACCATTGAAGGAGAACTCGAACCACCCAAAACGTACAGTTTCCACGAGAAAACACTCGCCCGACGACTCCACCGATCTTGCCTGGAAGCCGCATACCAACTCCTCCTCGATCCCGGCCGTCGCCCACACACCTTCGACCGTGTCTTCAAACTCTCCCTCCTCAGCCGCGACCGAGTCCGCATGGCCGAATCTATCAAACGAATCCTCGACCGCGGCCTGAACGAACCCCTCGAATTCTGGGACGCGCCCTTAATACACATCGGAGGCGCCGGCACGCACTACCCGCGCCGAGACCCAATGCCGCTCTTCGCGACGCGCAAACCAATCTTCCACGTTGGCATGATCGGCCCGCAAATGCTGAATCTGCTGGAGAACGTGGTGCAGGCCCGACCAGCGGTGGACATCAGCGTGGAAATCGCGGGTTTCGAAGGCGAATGGTTCGACCCGTACGATATCGAAGGCTACCTCGAGGCCAAGGGGATTCATATCGATCCCATGGTGTCGTTTGTGGAAGCGGAAATCAGAGATCCCCCATCGACGATGACGGACTCGAGCACGCCTTCGAGCTCTTCTTCGACTCGCAACTCGGCTTTGCACGGTGGGGGAAGTCAATCTGGCGCTTCGTATTGGGATCCCGATCAGTGGTCTGAACTGCAGCAGTTGGACTCAGCGAATATGATGAGGTGGCAGGACGCGGCTGATGCGCAAGTGAGTGGGCTGGGGAATGTTGGTTTCTCGGATGCCAGCACGGGGTCTTGGCTGAATTTGCAGCCGGTGAATCACTTTGATGGGAAAGGAGCGGCTGCGGCGAACTTGACCTCGTTCGACGTGAATGGGCTGGGTTCGACGGATGTCAATGGGTTTGCGGCGCAGATTACTCCGCCGGCTTTGGAGCCGCAGAAGAGGGTTGTGATTATTGATGTTGCTAAGTTCGTGAAGGGTAAGTCTTTTCCGCTGTGTCTTCGTTATTTTTCGATGGAGATAGTCGTACTGACCTAGCCTACAGTTCTCACAGTGACGGGAGTCTGCCTCGGACGCACGCCGGGCTTCAAGAGGAAAGATGTCGATCGGGCCTTGGCTATATCTTCTTTCGATGCTTTTTGAGGAAACATTTTACGATCAACGATTGATGACTGATGGCGGATGGACGGAGTGTCATGGGACTAGGCAAGAAACGTACAACAGGAGCTTTTCGCCGATCGCCGAGTGAGCTTGGGAAAGACAGCGTCTGAATGAAAGCCCAATGCATGTATACTACCTTCATATTCCTTCGCCTAACTTGGTGACAACATTGGCGCGCAGAGCTACTTGAGAGGCAGAGCCATCGTACCTCATCGTTCTCAACCGAATGAATCAGTGCAGACGCCACCGATCATATCTCAGGGGAAAGCAAGCGGTTTGTTGTAAGCAGCAGTCTTTCGGGAAGCACGATGAGATTGAGGTAGACTCGCTTCGGGTAGGGTCGTAGATTTCACTGATGAAACAGGTGATTAACCTTCGTACCAGTAAGCTACGCTCTCGATTTCTCATTCCATTTGGGTCTCTCGACGCATGTCTTGCGCGATTAGCTATCTGCTTCGTTTCCAATCTTCTTGCTCTCAAAAGAAATACTGTACTTTTTGTGGGTGGAATCATGCCTCTCGCATGAGAGACTGACCAGATCTTGGCCAGAGCGAAAAGGAGCACATCAGGACCTGCGCCAGTGCGTTGTTGAATGAAGCAGCGGTGCACTTCAAACTTCACCAGCCACGCAATTCCCACCAAACTCCTCCATGATCTCCTTCTCCATCAACTTGACCGGGCGAAAACCGACCCGCTTGCCAGCCTGGTCGAGGAGAACGACCGGATTCTGAGTATCCTCGACCACTTCCGCCACGCCCTTCATCTTCTCCAGCGTCATGGTACCCTGCAGATCTTTGGCAGCGACTGACTCGACGCCTGCAAAATCGCCGCTGATGCCGGATGGCTTCTCGTCGTAGATCTCGTAGTAGGGGAGGTCGTACTTGGCGTAAGCTTTGGCGGTGACGGGAGTGCTTGGTGGTTCCTTACCAGTGACGGCTTGGAAGGAGGTGGAGTTGAGAATTTGAACATTGAAGATGACGCTGTTGTCCAAGTCCCAGACGGAAGGGTCGTTGCGGTCGACAAGGATGGTTTGCTTGATCAAGCCGCCTGCAGCGAGGCCCATGGCGGGATAGGGCGAAGGGCCGCCTCCGCGCAATCTGAGGATGAGATGAACGACCGCACCATCAAACACGCCACAGTCTCTTAAGGTGAGAACGTCATCGAGCTGCCTGTCGTCGAAGATAAGTCGCTGTTGGTCCTGGGGAATGCCTTCGGCGTCCGTGATCAAATTTTCGACCTCACCGATAGTGTGCGATTCCGAAACATTGAGCGGGATCTTCTTGCCAGTTAAGGTGCAGATGAAAATGTGAGACGCTGGAGTCTCTTTGACAGGAACCACTTCAAGTTGCAACCCACCGATGAGATCAGCACCGGAGATCTGAGCTTCGACCGAGTATCCAGATCCGAGCGGCATGGCGACGAACTGACGAACTTTGCCGTCTTGAGAAGCAACGCCATCAAGCCAAAGTTGCTGCGGTGTGACGACGTAGTCTTGAATGGTGCGGCCCGAAGACAGTCTCTCGTAACGCCTCCTTTTCGTCTGCTCGGTCTCGAGAGACGGCTCGCCAGAGACAGCGTTGACGCCGCCGACGTAGATCTTGACTGCAAACTTGCTCGGGGAAGTGAAGTTGATCCACATCGCCTCGCGTTCTGTGGAACTCTGATTAGCCTGTGACTCAGAAGGAAGAGGATTATGCAAGTACTCACGGTACATTGGAAAGAAGTAGCCTCCCTTGGCTGTCATCTCGGAGGGCAGGGTGTCTTTGTAGTCCAAAGCTTTGTAGAGAGGGAAGTCGCCCATGTCGGGTGGCAAGTTGTTCGTGTTGTCGTTGTCACTGACACGACAGGTGCGTTTGAAGGTGACTTTGAGAGAGCGAGATGAACGACTGTCTTTACTGCGGTGGATGACGATACGATCTGCCTGCGCCTTGGAACCTCCACTCGAGGCGAGCTCTTCCACGAGCTTGTCGCCGTGGACAGGCATCTTTGTGGAAACCATAGGAGATGGCTTGATGGAGGATGTATTGTCGATTAGGTATGGAGAGGAGACCGGTGGTGTTGATGTTGTGGGTTGGGTGGTCGCTGAGGAAGAAGGAAAGAAACTTGGGGGATGAGAGGGTGTTTGTAGTGCAATCAAACGCAGCTGCAGGCAGCTGAGCACATGCGAGGCATCAGTGGCGCTAGCCATATGAGGAAAGGTCGGTAGGCTTTCACGTGGGTTAACTTCACTTACATTCACTTCACTTGTTCAAAGTGACTGAGGTGACATCATGCCATACCTTGTGGTAGTAACTTCAGCGGAACTTTGTGACAGAGGCCTGTGCTTGAGGGAGACCTCTTGCTAGGGAGGAAGTGAATTATACATTGTTCTTCCAACTCGAATGATGGCGTACCTTCAGTCCAAGCAGACCCACACTTGGGAAGCTCACTGGGAAGGCAATTCGTCAGCAGGAGGAAGATTCACTGTGGTGCTCGTAACAGCATGAGACGAAGTCCGCTGTAGATTGGCACTGCAAGAAATTAGCAATCTCCGGTAAGAGGAAATTGAGATCAAGAGATGGAAATGTGATGGTGCGGTTTTTGGGGGTAACCTTTTGCATGTCTCTCGTTATCGGTATCAAGAAAGTAAAGAAATCCTTCAGGAGTCCGCAGGCAACCAGGGCCACCGCAGACTCCGCCTCGATTTATGGTGGTGAAAGGGACAAAATCAAAAAGCAGCCCTAGCTATCCATACGCTCGTTTCGCTTCCTCACACGTGTGTCAAGTCAAGCAAGACCGCTCGCTGCCTTCGTCATGTGATATATTCAGCCGCTCGCTTTCTAATGCTATTTTTGGGGTAGTGTGCCATTCTCGTGCCCCTACGCCTTTTGTGGCGTGGGGAGTATTTGCACTGCTGCATGTTTTGACTAAACAAACAGTGCGTGGTTGACGGAGGGTTGGTCGTAAGCCGTTTACAAGTCGGCGTCCTCCTCATCGGGCAGCGGCATGTTGGCAGCGGCCTCCATCTCCTTCTGGTAGGACTCCATGGCGGCCTGGTCGACCTGGACCTCAGGGGGAGCGAGAGCGGGGGCGGCGACGAACTCCTGCATCGGTTATTAGTAATCAGAACTTGAACCAGAATAAGTCGCGGCTTTCTTACCAGAGTGGGGTTGCCGACGAGCTTCCTCGCGAGCCACAGGAAGGGCTTCTCGAAGTTGTAGTTGGACTTAGCGGAGATGTCGTAGTACTGGAGGTTCTTCTTGCGGTGGAAGGTGATGGTCTTGGCCTTGACCTTGCGCTCCTTGACGTCGACCTTGTTGCCGGTCAGGACGATAGGGATGTTCTCGCAGACACGGACCAGGTCACGGTGCCAGTTGGGGACGTTCTTGTAGGTGATGCGGGAGGTGACGTCGAACATGATGATACCGCACTGGCCGTTGATGTAGTAGCCGTCGCGAAGACCACCGAACTTCTCCTGGCCCGCGGTGTCCCAGACATCGAACTGAATCTGACCAAGGTTCTGTGGTGTGTTAGTGATCGGCTCCTGGCTGATCTTGTGGTCGGCGGGATAGGATGTCGCGTACCGTGGAGAAACCGAGAGGGTGAACCTCGACACCGAGCGTAGCGATGTACTTCTTCTCGAACTCACCAGTCAAGTGACGCTTGACGAAGGTGGTCTGTGATGTTGCTAGTCAGCTTGTGAACGTCTCGCAGCATGACAGCATGTCTGCGTGATGTGTGGCCGTGAATTGTTGTATGCTTGCTTACCTTGCCGGTACCACCGTCACCGACCAAGACGAGCTTGAAAGTAGGAACCTCGGCGGCCATTTTGACAGATATGTGTGAACGCGAAGAGCGCGGATGTGGTCGTAGAAGAGAAAACGGTGGTGTTTGGGTATCGAGGGCGTGGCTACGTGAGGGTGGAGTGTAGCGCTTGCGAGGTGGGTGGGTTTTGAGTGTTGGTATGCGGTGGGCAAGAAGTGTTTTCTCAACTTGATGAGGGACACGGTGCACGGACCCGCTTTTGGGCAGGCAGGAGCGTGGCGGGCAGTCCCGCCCTCCTGGAAAACCCCTCCACTTGGTGACTATGTCATTTGCTGTCTCGTGACCGGCAATTCACTTCCAGCCTTGCATTCTTGCTTGGGCTTCACTCTACTCTCAAGGAATGATTCAAACAAACGACAGGCTGGCACCTGTGCTGACAAACACGATACATTCGCATGTGCTCATCTTGATCACGTGGCGATCTCATTTTCCCTCTAGACTGAAGCCTCCACGGTGAAATGGTCCCCTTTCTCAACGGCCAAACTTGCAAAAGACTCACAAGCTCCGGCTTATTCTCGCATTTGGTAAATGTCGTGACTTGCAAGAAGAGCCAATGATAACATTCGAAGTGAAGAAGTCTTGGACAAAGACAACAGCATTAATATTGAATTTAGCCATGTAGGAGGTATCACCAGATACCTTATGGTGTCCAGACCTTGACATGGAGTCACCTCGCCCAGAACAAATCCATGCATTCCAAACATTGACATTCACTCCACAAATCAGCTATCGACCACCTTCACACCCAACAGATCCTGCGCATTCTTATAAGCTATCATATCCAACTGCTCCCTCGTCACCATCCCACTCGCCTCCAAACTCTCAATCCACGCCAACCCATCCTCGTTCTTCGCGAACGGATAGTCGACACTATACAGCACATGCTCGATTGGAGTATTCATCAAGATCGCAGCCATCGGCGCCAAACCCCAAACGCCACTCGTCGTGATCCACAGGTTCTCCTTGTACACCGTGGCAAAATCGCGCTTGATATCGCCCCAGCGCCGACTCAGCACGCAGAGGCGCTCGTACATGAACGGCAACATTTCGCCGAAGTGGCCGACGATGATCTTCAGTTTGGGGAACTTGTCGAACAGGCCACTCGCGAAGAGTCGGAGGAAGTGCAGGCCCGTGTCGGTGTGCCAGCCCCAGCCGGATGCTGAGAGGGAGCGAGAGGCGCCGTCCGTGAAGTTGCCTGTGTATCGTGGTGCCATGTCGTCTGAGGGCCA